>UELV01134145.1:0-16060 GCA_900490015.1 Megastigmus stigmatizans | reverse complement strand
TGTGTGTGTGTGTGTGTATGCGTGCGTGCGCGAGGCGAATATTTGCAATTGGATCATAAATTGAGGTTGAAAAGCGGCCTGTGTTATTCAGTCGCGGCCTGAGCGAGGAGCGCGCGCCTTATACATATCGTTGACATTAAAGTTTTTATTACATGGCCCGAGGTGAGGCTTGGGCATGTTTCACGCGCGACGCCACAGAGACCAAGAGAGACCAAGAGAGAGAGAGGGGGAGAAAGGTAGAAAGATCCGCTCGGCGATATTCGATACGTTTTGAGTGTCATGTGGGTGAGAACTCCTTCGTCATCCACTTCGTCTTCGCCGTTGGCGGGCGCGTTCGCGCTCTCACTCGCTCGCTCGCCTAAACCAGACACGCTCGCCTCTCTCCAACTCCACAGTCACTCTCTCTCTTTCTCTCTCGACTGTGTGAGAGAGAGAAAAGAGGAGCGCCCGGAGAGAGAGAGAGAGGGAGAGAGAGGAACGACTTCCTGAAAGGTGGAAATTAAGCTATTAATTATTCCCTCGCTGCCCCGAGGCTCCATATCGCCTCGCAGCCGCGATGTCTTGCGCGATAGGTTTTTCTCTACTCCTCGCTTTTGCTCAGCGCAGCTCGCGCCTTTTTCTTTTTCTATTCTTTTCCTTTTTGGTTTTGTTGCTGTTTTTTTTTTTTTTTCATAGCCGCGAATAGATGTGTAGTACCTGGCTGCCAGCACGAGAGTATTATTCTCTCCGCTTCTTGTGAGAGCCTGACTATTTCTCGACGCTACACTCTGTGATGTGACGAGATATATATAATATATATATATATATACTAGTTATATGTTTTGATTTTCTTGCTTTACAACCTTAAATCTGCCCATTATTCATGATGAATCTCAGCTTAAATCACTTTTGACTGCTTGAGCTATAAATTCATCGTTTCTTTTTCTCTCGCTCTCCTCGGCCTTTGCGAATTCAGCGAAATATACACAAAAAGCTAGCGAAACGGATATCGTGTGTTTTTTACGCGCGCAGACACATTAAACTATGCCTGAAATTTTTATCGAGGAAGAAGAAAAAAAACGTTCTTACATCCGCAACGCGTTAATAAAGCAAATTTCATTGCTCATTGCCGTATTCACTATTGTATAGCCGTTGTAGTCGGAGACGAGTAAATAAGCGAATAATAATAATGCTATATTCTGCGCTTTTGCGAATAAAATAATTAGGAAATATACAGTTGGTCCTAACGATGTCCGGTCGAATTCTTTAAAAGGTTGTTTTGGTGAGTGCAGGATCGGGTGGTCCGAAATCGCTTTAACGGTCATGTAATTGTTGCGGCAGCAACAGCACCAGTAGCGTTTTGGCGGAAAGCGCGCCGCGGCGATTTTAAAAAAGCCGTAAAACAAGAAGGCAATAAATACGCTTTCATTTCCTCGTAAAGCCGGTAAGAGTGCGGAGGAGCGCGGAAAAAAGGCGGCGTATCCTTAAATAACGAGGCTTCGAAACAACCCATTATCATCAATTTAAATGAGCCGTGGAATCCCCGCAACGCGCACCAGCGTCAATCTCGAGGCGGCTGCTGCGGCAGCGACGCGCCCGACGCAAGAAGTCGCGAGCCGTTTTTTCTGCGACACCGCGCGGTGCGCGTGTGCCTCGCCTTCCCTCTCCTTCCCTCTCTCTGATGCGGCGACGCAATTTTCCCAGATATGACGATCGTCCCCGATTTACGAATATCTCGAGCCTTTCGACAGCGATCCCGAGTGCAATTTGTCCGAGGCTTGCCGATGCTGCTACTGCTGCTGATGCTGGGTGAGGGACGTGCACTGGATACCGCCGCGACTCCAGATTCTCGAGAAGATTCTTCGAGAAAGCGACTTCCTCGAACGCGCCGTTCGCGCTCCAGAAAGGCAAGGACGATGACGTCCGACGACTTATATCTCCGATTGCGTGTGGCTATGTAAGTTTTGGTCACGGATCGATCGCGGTTCTATGAACCCGCTCTGCAACTTGATTGGAATAGTTGACGGACATGTATATTGCACACTTTTAAGGTGTCACAATGCTTAAAGATTCGGGAGTAATGTTTTTCAGGACATATAAATATAATATACTATTTTTAATCATAAGATATTTTGAGATTAACAGTATTGCGTCATTATTGGTATTATATACATGGATTAATACCAGCACAAATCTCTAAAACTATTTATTTTTATGCACACTACTATTAAAAATGAAATTCGTATTTTAAATTATTTACTCAAATTATACTGGGTCTTGATTAATTTTATTATTTACATTATTCTTAGATGAACTAAATATATTTAATAATGATAAAATAAGTTTTCTTCAATTTTATATATATATGAGATAAAAAAATTCAAGATACAGCAGCTGTACTGAAATTCAGTGAAATTTATTATCATTATTCTTTCTTCGAATACTTTGAATAAAGTGCTCTCTGTATTATAAAAGATCTTATTTACACTTACTGAATCTAATGTAGCATATATTTGCACATTAGTATAGATTTTTTATGTATTCATCAATACAGTTTCTTTCTTATATTAAATTTAATAAGCATTCCACACATATAATACCTTCCGATATATTTAAAAAGCTTTTAAGTCGACAAATATTTATAACACATTAATTTTATTATCGTTAAATATAAACATAATTATGTATAAAATATACATTTGTATTTCTAATATTTTATATCCTAATGCACATTTTACTAATATTTATTTATATATACATTATAACTTAACCTTCATTCCTTCAAAAATAATTTGTATAAAAAATAACATCACTGTTGCTTTTTGCATCTCAACATAAAACGTCACCAACGCTTTACAATTTGGCTAAGCTCGCAAGCCACATCATCTGGTTTTATTTCACAAACATTTTTAGTATCCACTATCCAAAGTATACGCTATTCTCGCATGAGTAATGCGTTTTTTGTTTTCTTCTAAAATACAGATTCTTCATAAAGTAAAAAAAATCCCGCCAAGCAATTAGAGCTGTTTATGAATCGTAAAAGTTAGCTTACCATAATATAAACTCATTAATTTATGTTTTCATAAAAAAAGTTGATTAAGCGCATTTGCATGAGCGGAGCCTGTATACGCGTGTATACGAACGTCTGGCGCAGTCTCGTCGTTAAACGAGCAAATTTAGAGATACACATATAATGCCCGCAAATACACATGTAACTCTTAATAAAAACTGACAATGGAAATAAATTCTCATCATCTTCTCTCCCCCAGCGTTGGTCAATATTATCGACGATACATGATCCCGGCTACGGGAATCACTCCGGAATATCGCTCGGCGAGACGCGGTACATAGGATTGTTAAGAGGACCGAGACGTTGGCCAAAAACTATTAGAACAGCATTGCACTACACGCACTGCACGAGGGACTGCGCCGGAGAAAAGAAATCGACTCGGGATGATAATTGCAGTCGATGCGATAGTAAGCAAATGATCGCACGCAGGCGTCGAGCGTCGTGCGGTACACCAACAAGAGGGAGAGAGAGAGAGAGGGAGATAAAACGCGCGAGAGCTGGATATGGAAGAGAGACGAAGAAGAAGAAGAAAGAGGGCTAGTCTTGTGTGCTTAGCTCGCGCGCTGCAGCGGCGGTCGCGATATTAAGTTTAATTGGGGCCCGGGCAACCGGCTGAATTGAGATTTATGAAGTAAATTCATTGTTTCGAATCGCAGCTCGGAGCGGACCACCAGCGCCGTCGTCGCAGCCGCCGCCGCCGCCGCCGCGCATACTCTCCTTCCTCTCCCTCTCTTCTTTTTTTCTCTCTCTCTCTCTCTCTGCTCTCTGCTCTCTGCTCTGGTGACACAAGTATTTCGTGCTCGTCCACTGCTCCGCGCTACAGTCGGCCATCAAATCAGACGGGTCTGCTGAAGTGCTGCACCGTCGCGATCTCGCCGGCCGCTTCGACTCTTGACAAAAGAGTGAGACAAAAGCGAGCGCGCGCGTGCGTGCAACGTGTGAATTTGCGCCAGAAAAGAAAAAGAGAGGCGCGGACATTTCGTAGGCGCGAGGTCTGGCTCGTTGTTTGTCGCTGTGGTGCCGCAGGCGACGATTGTCTTGTCGGGTTATTTTTGGTCAGCGTTCGCTTGGAGGCGTATAAGCTTCTGCCTGCCTATTGATTTTGGAGTTTATTCAAGTATTTTCCCGAGGCGACTAGTACCTCTGCGAGACAGAGACACTGTCTGCGCTTCGAGCGTGACAACCTTTTTCCTTCAACGCTTTTAGAAATCTCGACCGTGCCGCTGCGCTGTACCGTCGAGAATCGGTGTATCTACAGTCTCGCTGAATTCACAGCATTCGAATATTTATTTATCTTCCTTATTATATATAATTAGTGTATTTAGGTCCTTGCTGACACTTTTACATCACAATTGTCATAAAATAATCATAAAATAAAACGAATCGGGTATACAGATGATAATCGCTATCGCTGCAGTATTTAAAATCCTTTTGTAATCTATTAGCCATGTCGCTAATTTGGGAATATATACATATAAGAGAAAATAGAATAATTTTATCATACATCTTCATTCGTAAATATCAGCAAGAACATTGAATTTACTTACAATGCTAATAATAATCAATAAAGGTATTATGATAATGGGGAAATTCAACAAGGAAAATAATTTTAAATTTATACGGCGATGCGATATAATATAAGAAGCATGACATAATTATATGATTTTGTATGGTATAAAATAAACATAATTTACACATTAATTTTTATACATACTGCACGTTTTATAGGTTTTTAGATAAAGGCTTATAACAGTATGAACATATTTAATGTTTACTGTGCAAATCCTATACGTTGTTTGTACATCTAAATATTTATCGACAGTCGGTATGGATATGCAAAGTGGTAACTTCTATATATCCAGCAACTTATGAATAATGTAAGTGCATATAGCAGGAAAGTTTTTGAAACTTTTTGAAATTCAAGACAGTTACGCGGACACACACAAGTATTATTAAATTAGAAAAGTTACAACGTCCAAACGAGCAGAAAATTTGTAATGCATAAAAGTCGAATTTCCATATACGTGCGGAGTAACCACTCTAAGCAAATATTTATTAATGGAAAAAGCATTGGATTCGTCTCGATACTTGTTGCAAAGAAGCTTGCAGAGATCGAGAGAAAGCATCGATAGTTATAGAAAGTACAGATGGGAAATATGTAAATGCAGCAGCAGCTCTTACGAAGACCCACCGACAAATAGAGAGCCACAGCTCGCGAGACTCGCTATATCCGATTCATCGGCAGAGATGTTTGGACGCGAGTCTCACCCGGCAGCCGATAAAAGAGCAAAGACGCGTCTTTAATGAAAATTTACACCCCCTCCGGGTGACGGGGCGAGCGCGCGCAACTACACTCGTACAGATTAATCCCAGTCGTTTAGCTCCGGCGAGTCGTCGGACCGCCGCGGTCGTAGTAGTCGTCGGGAGCGGAGGAGCCAGCGGCCGCGGCAGGAAATCGCTTAATTTCTTGGCTCATGTGAGCCGTCGTCGGTGCAGCGGATTTAATGCTCGCTCGTCGCGAATATCTGCGGCCAGCTCGGCGCGTGTCGCGCATGGACGGCTTGACGGTAATGAGAGGGGAAAAGTCGCGTTGCTGCGCCACCGTATAACCTCTCGCCCGAGTTGCAGCTGCAGCAGTTGTATCCTATCTATCGACTCCTGGGGGGCCTGCTCTAAATCTAGCGATCGTCGGCAATTCGTATAATATTGCGCGAGCGTGCGCGGACGCGTTAAATAGCAGCTGGTTACTTTTAAGGTACGCGTGCTCAGCTAATTTCCGCAATAGATCAGCGTGAGCGAAATTCGGCTGCGATTCGAATGGAATAATACTTGGAGAAGCGTCGTCTCTTAACAAAGAGGGATTCAAATCTTTTATTCCTCGATAAGATTCGTTTATTGTACATACCAATAGCGCGAGGCCATCAATTTTCACCGTCAATATACCTTGATTCATTGAGTTTTAAAAAAACAAGCTCAAGCTCATTGCATATAGGAATGAAGCATTATCGGTTTAGTCGAGTTTCTTCGCAGACATGTATATCGAGCGAGAAAAAAAATACAATATGTGCTCGTATTGGCGACGGTAAAGATAAGAATTTACGGCTGCAGAGGAAACACTAATATAGCTGGGCGCGATGGAAAATATTACAACCGGCGAGTGCCGCAGATTTAGAAGAAGCGGAGAAAACAAAACGATAAAAAAGCCCACGCGGAGAAAAGGAAACGTCAACTGCGCGAGCTCTAAACGATGAAAAAGTGGCCGTCGACGAGATGATAAAGCAGCAGCAGCAGCAGCAGCAGCAAGAGCGGCAGTGTCGGCGAGGCTGAGGTCACGTCGTCGGCTATGGCCGGGCCCTGATAACATTACATCAAGTGGCCGACGGAAGTGCGCGGGGTTTATATTCGGCACGGGGCTTTATAATTGCAGTGCATTTATAATCTGCACCAGTAGCAACAGTGGGGTTCCTTATACTCCGCCGTGCGTAAGATACAGGCCACGAATATTGGGCGCGGGGGGAGAGCTGCAGGATAGGTGCCAACTAGTCACGAGCTGTAAGCGTAATTATAGTTAAGCTATGCACGGCCGTGTGTGTCTCCGAGAGAGGCTCGACTGGAGGATTGAGCTATACGGCGCGCGCTCGCGACTCGTCGCTTGAATATTTGATGCTCTCGGCGCAGCTCGCGACTAGACTCGTGTAGTGCACCGCTCTGCGTGCGATATATCCAAGTCCACGCGGGCTTAGCTTATATTCTTATGTACTTTACACAGTGGCCGCAACTCGTGCGGGTTATATAGCTATTCGGAACAATTGTGATACTGTGTTATAGGCCTCCGGTTCGAGCGAAACTCGCGGACGCTATACCGTCGAGCTTTTATTTATACCGCGACTCTACTTTCAGGGTTTTCCATCTCTACGCTGTATATATAAAGATCTGCTAATGGCTGCGGGTAAAAAGGAAACGAGGTAAAAAAATCGAGCGTTGTTTGCTCGCCGCGTGGTAGTCGCTCAGTCTCGTTACGGACGATCGATTCGTAATCGTCGCTCGCACTGCACACTCGACAAATTAATTTGTCCGTAATGGATGCGTGTACATAATAAAAATGTGAATGATCGCGGTCGAAAATGCGAATCTTCGGCGGCGAACGACGTCCGCATTGACGCAAGCAGTCGCGGCCGAAATAAACGAGATACGAGGTGATTATTCGACCGATCGTAAAAGAAAATAGCCGCGGCCATTTTGGGCAGGGAAATTATTTCTCCGGCTCGTATAATAGCTGGACGCGCGCGCGCAAAAGTGTAAATAATTTCGTACATTATACATATTGTTTTTCAGGGTCGCCGAGCTGGGATGGCTCGAGCCTCGCATAATAATAAAACAGCGCTCTCTCGCAGCGCACGTGAAAAATAGCCTTCGATTAAGCCGAGAACGCGGGATAGGTCGCGTCTAAAAAAGCAGCTCTTGTATACACAGAGAGGTGCACTCGGGCTGGAGGCGCCGCGCGGCGGGACCAATTGAAAAATCCACAAAATTATCGCATACGCTCTCATAAAGCCGAATGTATAATTTAAGCCTCGGCCATTGCAGCTCGTCCCTCCGGCACACACACACACACACACACACACACTGCAGACAGAGTTTTTTTCCAGCTCGCAGCAGCAGCAGCAGCAGCCTCGGCCAATAATCGTGAATAATAGCGTATAGCGCGTGATATTACCGCCGGGCGTGGGCATATAAAGAGTTGCGGGCCGGATAACCACAGTCCTTTTACCTTCGATGACTTACGCTGATTGCCTACACCGCCGCCGACTGCCACTCGCTCCTTTTTCCCGCGGACGCGCGCGCGCTCCTTCCTCTCGAGCCTTACTTGCACGCTGGTGTATAAGAACGGCCGCCGACTCTAGCGCGAAAGCCCGCACCTAACTTTGCGCCACCTAGACGATCCTAGACGCTTCCACGCGCGGCTTGCGCTCCGCGGTCTTGGACGTATTATATATAGACTATAGGGTGTAGGTGTGGATTGTGCAGAGTTCAGCGACGTCGACCTCTGCACTGTAAATTTCGAGAGCTGTACGGCGAGCTGTAATTACCTCGTCGGATGCGATGCTTCTTCTCCGCGAGTCTGTATGCCCAGACGCCGCGGCTACCGTGCATTTTGCGCTAAACGCGAAATTCCTTTTTTAGAAGCGAGCTAGCCGCCGCCGCTGATGGATTTGCGCGCTCCGAGGCGCTTCGTCTCTCTCTCTTTTTTCGTTTCAAACCGGATGATTAATACTATTGCTGTGTCCATGAGCAAATATCATTTCGATTCTTCATTCTCGAACGTCGATGTCTAAAATTATTTCGAAAAATTTCATTCCTCCGATGATTCATTTGCTTATCATTTTTTTTAAGCGAGTGCTAAATATGAATTTTGCAAATATTTTCATTATCGGGTGAATTCTTGTATATAAGTTTAGCGTGCGAATGTTTGAATAATTTTTAATTCTAAAAATAAATTTGGTAATAGAATGTATGATAAAGCGTTTATTCTCATTTGCAGCTGGGAAATATATAGCATCCGCCTCTTACATTTATTTAAACGAATGCAAGTTCCACTCGTAATAGAAATGAATAAGCAAATCTTTTATTCCGCTATTCAAAACACTTCCTTCGAGATAATCAGTAATAAAGTAACTTTATATGCTGAAATTAGTCTTATTTAGATAAGGAGTCCATTATTCATAAGCTTATAGGCTTGAAGTTCGTGTGCTCTCGAACGGAGACCAGCAGCGGACAAGAAAAGAGGCGAGAAAAAGAGCGCGAGATGACCAAAAGAAATACAACCGAGACTACAGTCGATAAGAGAAGGATAAAAAGCAGCTGGTATACATATAGAAAAGGCGAAAGTGAAATGAGCGATAATCCATGATCAGGCGAGGTATAAGGTTCTAGCCTCGAACGGATAGTCGGCTACCAAATCAAATTGAACCTCCGCTCGCGGTATATATATAACATAATCCTGCTTTGGACGATGACACGGTCTGCGCGCGCGTGTTAGGATTAACCGCGAGACGAAGCCCGAGCAACAACTCGATGCGCGAGAGCGAGGAATTCGGTGCGTCCGTGCGTCTCGGATTCGCCTATAAGCCATAACCCGAGGTGTATCTCTCTCGCTGTAGTTTGATGGACAACGCCGTGTCGCTGGAACCTCGGTCCGCTGCTTAAGTTACACCGTCTTGCGCAGGACTCGCTCGAGAATCGACCGCAAAATCATACATCTATCCAATTCTCGCTTTGTTTCACCGCTCGAGCATAGCTAAAACTGAGCTGATTTTCCTACCAAATTGGAAACAATTCCATTAAAGCCCAAAGCGATCGTCTAAATTATACGCCTCTTAAGCATTGTAAACGTGTTTGCTGGAAGAGCTGGGAAGCGCGCGCGCGTTTTTTACAGGTTTTAAAAAAGAATCCTTCGCTGCAATCGTATAGCGATAACTCAAAGGTATGGGGGAGGGACCGCGCGAGAAGCTCGAGCTGGCGAGTAAAAGAAAACAAGATTTTTACTATGCGCTATAAACATTACAATATATAAATGTCAGGTCCGTTTTACTTTATTCAACAATGCCAACAATTCAGAAACTGGTTTCGGGACCTTACATCACTAAAAATCGGCGGGGCCCCGGTATTATTCGCGATATATACGCTATAAGCGCGTGTCCGCCCGGTGCAGTTGCTGCTGCGTGTGGATTCAATAAAAGCCCCCCGAGATAGGATCCTCACAATCGCGCCTGCAGTTTGAAATTTAATAGCGGCCATCAAATTTAATTGAGATATTCAAATATCTAGCATCATCGAAATGTAAAACCCGGCGCAATTTTTCAGGATCAACGGTTATAGGCGCTCGCGCGCGCGCGTATCTATACGTGTACGGACAAAGAAGTCGGCGGGGTGTCAGCGGAATGGCTCGCTCCGCCGAAAATAAACTCGCGCGTCGCTCGTGTGTCCGGACTTGCCTGCCTGCCCGCGCACGCATACCGAGCACACTTTATTGAATTCTTAATGTCCGTATATGCGTACAAAACAAATCACTGAGCGCGCGGAGCATCGAGTTTCTTTTTCCTCTCCATAGGCTCGGGCCAGCTCGCGTCTAATGCAATTTATCAGTGATCCTGCGTGATTAATCGCCACCAATTAGCCGCATGAATCTCATTAACGCATAATTTTAAAGTCATTTATTAGGCTCCAGCGGCGATCCATCAGTCTCAAAGTGAGATATTTTATATCGGCGATACCCTCCTGCTGCTGGTACAGATATTAAATTCGTATAGAGCCGATGTATGGTCGGAATGGAAAGGCCAAATTACTCGATGAATAAAATATAATCTCGTTTTTATAGCGGCGAGGGTTCGCGCGCCAATAAGCAATTATTATATCCGCGAGGATTGAACTCTGGTACCCGGTGTATACTCGATTCTATTTACCGATAGATAAACGCTCGCGGGCCTAATCGCGCTCAGGTCTTAGCAGCCATTCACACATGTTAGGCAGTTTATGAAAATTAGCGGCGCTACGCAGAGAGTAACGGCAGCGGCGGTGGATGCTTCGATCGGCAAATTCCTCTCCTTGGCTTTCGAATAATTATCGGCATTTCTCCGGGCACGCCTGCAGAGGCGCATCCAAGACACAGATCGAATCGCCTACGAGGCAATTGCGCTGCAGGAATTGCCCAGCTGGGGCATGAATCAACGCGGTAGCCGCGGCTGCTGCTGCATCGGTCCCTCGCGCGCTTTCGGTTCCCCCCCACATTCTCATTCTCGCGCAGTATCGGCTGGTAGTTGCAGCAGCAGCAGCAGCAGCAGAATAACTCGGAGAAAAGAGTCTTTTTCGAGGCCCTCTCACCTCGGCATGCAGCAGCAGCAGCCAGAATATCTCGGCGGTGGCGAGTGTGGGAATGCAATCTCCATAAAACTGCTTCCGCGGACGATAAGCGTCCGGCGAAATTTGAGTTAGAGCCGCGGCGGCTCCTTTCCTAGCGGCAGCCCCTACTCCAACCTCCTCTTCTCTCGCAGCTCATCCGCGCGCAGCTCTATCTCTCCATCACCTCGCATCACCTATCGTTTCCCCTTTGTCGTTTCACTTCTCCTGTCTGTCTCTGTGTATGTGTGTGTGTGCGTGTGTGCCCAGCTGCAGGCACACGTGGCTCCTCTGTCTCTCAGCTCTCTCTCTCTCTCTCTCTCTCTCTCTACTCCCGACTGCCGCTGGTGCAATTCGCCGGAACGACGCGCCTACTCGACTTTACGAGGCTCCTTGGCGGGAGCGACTCGCACAGAGAGAGGATGAAAGACTGCGCGCGGAGGAGAGAAGGTCAAAAGCTCGAGTTTAGCCCGCGTGCAGCCGCTAATCGAGCCTCGCCAATAAAATGCCCGCTCGATGTCAACGGCGCCGCGCCAGGGCTTTGCTTTGTGCTGCGGACTCGGAGGACCACCGGCACACTGCAGTTGAGAGGCGCGACATTGCGCCCTACCGAACGTATATACCCGTTCCTCGACGAGTCGCCAGCCCGATATAGTCGGTGGCCCCGGCGCTAATGAAACTGACGCTGTATACAGTGTGAGAGCGCGTTATATCGACGAGGAGACTCGGGTGACATAGATCGGTGACTCCGAACCACGGAATTCCTCAAAGGTGCGTCACGCGCGGGCGTTAGCTCGCAGCGGCTGCTGAGTTTTTCACGGGGCGAAATTGTGCGCGAGACATGGCCATGATGCACTCGAGGCCTGCTCGAAATTAAGCGCCGATACAGCTCTCGAGTGCTCGCTCAAGGTAAATTGAGAGACAAATTGCTTTCGGCTCCTTGGCGGTTAATGCCTGTGCCCATTTTTTTTAATCTCGCGTATGTCAATGAGCATTTAAGTAACGCACTAAATTTTATTATCTGGATTCTTCTGATTAACCGATCGCTTGCGATTCCTCTTGATTTCTTCAAAACTATTTCGAGAATTTCTCAAACGATACCAATAAAAGAGATATACACGCTACTTAATATCACGTCGAATAGATTCAAGTAACGTATATGTAGCAAATGTCACTGTAACCTGATACATTATCTACTTAGAAAACACACTGTGGAATTGACACCAAATGTTTGGACGTCATCACCAAATTTACGGACAAATATTAGCCTTTTGGTTTTCCAAAGGTGTTTAGATATAATAACCAAATCTTTGGTTGAGAGATATCCAAATCAACGCGTAATGGCCAAATCGTAATAATTTACTTTTGATCGCCAAAGCAGAGATTTCAACACCGCGACCAAATAATGACAACTGATGACTTTAGCTCCGGCAACAAAATTCTGAAATGTTGTAACCAAAATCGTCGCTTTTTGCAACTAAATAATACGATCCCATATTAACGACTTTGGATGCTGCAACAATTCTTTCCATGTATAATTTCCAACATACATCTTTTCACTCTCAAAGTGTGAAAGCATTCCTATAGTATAAAAATTGAACATGCTTTTCTAAGTACAACTCAATATCGACCTGATAAATGATGGGTATTTCTTTTGTAAAATAAAACTACGGCAAAAATGCCAAAATTGTTTTAACAAAACATATTTTTTAAGCTCATCTTAAGAGTTTGGTCTAATGTAAATGATGAAAAGGATGATAGAATAGATAGAAGCAAGTACCGCGCGGTAAAACTAATGTCGAAATTTCGCACGAGAGCTAAAGCAGCGAAGAGTGCAACGAAATTTCGAGCGAGCAAGGTGGCCGTCAAGTCGTCGTATGAACGAGACAAACACAGTCGTTAGCCCGGCCATAAATAGCCGTAAAACCGAAAATCTTCTATTATGGAATTAGAGGTATGATAAACTCATCAAGCGAGCGAAAGAGAGAAAGAGAGAGAAAGAAGCGTCTCGGTCCAGAGAGCTCGCAGAGCAGCAATTCGGCGGTCCTTGATAATACTTTTGGCCGAGAGAAAGAGTGAGAGCGAGAGAGAGAGAAAAACAGAGCAGACAAGGAGAAGTGGATACACTGCACGAAAGCAAAGGAGAGAAAAAAACAGAAGTAGGAGAGAGGAGAGAAAAAATGGGGAGTTGGGCCTGGCTCATAAAAACGTCAAAGTTCCCCTAACCTAGAGAAACGTCTTCATTACGAGAGAGTCTCGGTTCGCTGTCCTGCTCTATCGCGCCTCCATCTCTCATATTCTCTCTTTCTCTCGCGCCTTGTACACAAGAGCATCGGAGCTCTCGAGCGTGTGGGACGTCGGTTCTGCAGCTCTTCTCCTCTCCCCTCCTCGGCTCTCCTCGGCTCTGCTCTCTCTTGAGAGAGAGAGAGAGAGGAACTCTTTCAACTTGTGCCTCGTCACCGAAAAAATATTGGACGCCCGCGTGTGGCCCTAAGAATGTAGATAAATTCTTCTTTTCTACTTGTTCTCCGTGCATTTTTTTGCCTCTCCTCTCCCTTTCTGGCCGTTTCTTCCAAGCAGTCATTTTCTACTTTAATGGCAAAGATGAGAGAGGGAGAGAAGTGGCCCTTGCTCCGAATCGCCGCGCGGAAATCATTCGGAGCATAGAATTTAATTGTCAGGCCCCATTAGAGGGCCTCGGTCGACCGCGAGCTTGGCGAAAAATGATTCGCTGTAGCAGCAGCAGCGGCGGCGGCAGGCACGTAAATTGCGATCTCGCCACCCGGCAAGTGGAGATGAAAAAAACTGGTGAGCCGCGCGCGGCTGTGGCAGCAACGGCACACTGCACACTGCACAAAAGCAAAGGCCCGGCCCCGCGGCGGCGCGCGCAATTGTAATTCTCAGGCTGCTGCGCAACAATGCCGCCACTGCCGCCGTTGCCGACGACGACGACTAGCTATTGCACGTATATCCGTACCTTTTTACCGATAAAAGCCGACCTGCAGCCGACTTGGGCGCGCGCGCTTGATTCTCCCGTATATTATGCGCAAATACCGGCTGCGGGAAAGCTACTTCCCGACCTCGGGGCGAGCTGCGATCCGCCTGTGAATGAGCGCCGTATAGCCGTGTAGCTGCGTAGTCGTAATTGTTTATCGCTCGTGCCAATGACTCAAGCGCTCCTCCTGTTGCTGCCACACAATGAGGATTTTGAGCGCGAGGAGGAACTGATGGCCGTCACGGCCGGTTTAGCCGGAATCCCGGAACCTCCATTCGTTGTTCTAGGTAATTTTGGTGCTTCGACATACTTTTATATATAAGCCATTGACTTTAGTTATTCAAGTGCAAGTGATGTACATTTGCTATGAATATTGCTTGTATCAAAAGGATCATTGGAATCGCAGATATAAATATTCTAATGGTTTATTAGTAGTTTGCAATATATTACGAGTACACCAATTTAACGAGTGAAATATTTTATACGAAAAAAAGAAGAAGGCCCAGTAGTATTAGCGATGCACGATCAGCAGTTGCAGTTGGAATCGAGAAATGAGAAATGAAAAATGAAAGAGGGTATATAAAAGAGAGAGTTATAAGAAATGGAAAAAAAAGATCGGAGAATGGAGAAGAATGATCGGGACACTCCGTTAATAAAGAAGTCAACGCTTTAACACTGAGCTCGACAGGGTCCTCGTGAATGCCGCTGAAGCTGAGTTTCTCTCTCTCTCTCTCTCTCTCTCTCTCTCTTTCTTCCTCTTTCTCTTACACACTCGCTCGAGCGCTGCACAAGTACGCAATTTATGTAATTGTCTCTTTTTCCTTTTCTTTTTTCTACCTTGAGAAAGCAATGCAACGCGTGTATTTTTTATCTCGTTTTTATGGCTATCCACTTATGACTACTTGATACTCGGCTCGGCTCGAGCTCGCGTCTGGCCGCGTGAGCGCACCCGCACTACTGCAGCAGCGGCAGCGGCTTTTTATACGCGAAGGAGGAAGAGGAGGAAAGCGAAAGGGCGGTTATAATTAAAACGTACAATCAACCGACTAATTTGTCCTCCAGCGCATTAATAAAACTCATATATGCGGCGGCGGCGGTGGCGGCGTCGGTGGCGGTGTCGGCGGCGGTCTCTCTCCCTTTCTCTCTTTCTCCGCTGCTGCTGCTGCAGCTCGTGCTCGTGCTCGTTCTTTTCCCATCTTCACGCTCATTTCTTTCGCATTGCAGTTACGACTCCTCAAGGCGTGCAGCCACATGCCAGTGCAGCTCTCTCGCGCGGTGCTATTTTTAAACTATATATGTATACGCCAGACTAGAGAATTCCCGGTACTTTATTCGGTTACATCTTGTTCTTAAGTCACTTTGGGCCCCCGACTCCCGCGCGTTTCGAGCTTCCGTAACTAATGCGAATGCGGGAACCGATAAACAAACGCACGAAGGTACACGATTAAGCACGCAATTAACATATAGTACGGGGTAATCCTGCACACGACCTGGCACCTTAACAATTCATCATTTATACTTTCCTGCGGAGAACACGCGCGTACGTTAATTGCGTATTATAAAACTTGAGCCTCGTAAAAGTTTCGAAATTCCATCGTGTGTGTCACTGGAGCTCGTATATATAAGTTATATATATCTATATATGTGTATATCGCAAAAATTCCCCATCTCCTCCGATTTCAGCCTTGTTAAGTCTCAATCGCCTCGAAGCACAAAGTCAAACAAGAGAGAGAGAGAAAGATGCTGGCTGGCTGGTTGGCGCGCGCGAGCGCACTATATACTCGCGACCCGTTTAGCATTGGGAGGAAAGAAGGGAGCGGGAGGAAGAGAAGGAGGGAGTCGGAGAGAGAGAGAGAGAAAGGCTTACACACAGTGCTGCAGAGCTGGAGAGCGAGACGTATTGAATCGTCAAAAGTCAAAACTGTAACCGGAGGCAGACTGGCGGCGGCAGTGGCGGCGGCGGCGGCGGCGGGCCCGATCTCCACCGCCGCCGCGCGCGCGACGAGGCGACCGGTTTTCAACCTTTTAGGACGCGCGCTCGTGCTCACGCGCGCACAGTCAATTGAGCGATACGCGATCGGCCACACACGATACATTTAGAGACCTTCTCTCTCTCTCTC
>UELV01134143.1:26766-38435 GCA_900490015.1 Megastigmus stigmatizans | reverse complement strand
CTCTCTCTCTCTCTCTCTCACTCACTCGACATCGTCCGCGGAAAAACAGGCTAGTTTTATCTAACCCAGTCCTCGTGCAATCTGTCCGTCATATGCAGACATGAATGTGTGTGCGTCTGCGTTCGGAGCCTCGATTTTGTTGTGGATCTACAGTCCACATGAAAAATTACTGCTATAGCAACAGACTGTCTGAGAAGTACGAGCGACGGCTAGACAACTGAATCACGAGTTTACTTTAACATGTGAAGCGAAAGGCTATTTTTACAAATGCAATGCGAAAGCTCGAATAATAAATTAAATCAGTGGTAATTATTAATGATCACATTGAAGTGTACATTCTCGTCACTTGGCGAAAATCATTGCTCAATCAACGTAATCCAATTGTAGTTCTCGAATAATAAATTGGTACTTATCGAGAAAATCAACGATCAATCCACTCTTACAATTATCCAAGAATATCACTACTTCGAATGCGATGCCTGCAACCAACTACTAATTGTAGTTTCGCTCGATGCGACTGTCCGATATGTTTATTTAATCGCTACTACTACTCATACTTCATCCTTCTATCGGCAAGCATCCTAGCAAACCTAAACCTCCAATTGGAATCTCATCGGGCCACTCGCACCTCAGCGTTGTCGTCATCAACGGTAGCAGCTGTCTCTCGGATCGCGGCGAGACTTTCTACCCAGTCTGTACGTCCAGTACGAGCCTTAAGGGAGCCAGTCCGAAGAGAAGACGAAGAGAGAGAGAGAGAGAGAGAGAGTAAAAAAGTAACACAACGAGGCCGCCGGCCCTCCAACCCCGACTGCATGCACATGCTAGAAGGGGTAAGATGCGTGCGCTCTCTCTCTCTCCCTCTCTTCCGGCCTCCTTCAAGCTTTCACGTCGACGTCGTGTTGTGCATGCATGCATCGGGCTGCTGCTGCTGGCTCCGGCTGGCTGACAGCTAGCTCCCTCTCTCTCTCTCTCTCTCTCTCGATTGCAACGCCGGTGCAGCAGCAGCAGCAGCCGCCGCCGCCGCAAGTTATACAGGCGAGCCGCCCCCTCGGCCTGTCTAGACGCTCTCCTACTCTACTGCGACCCTACATGCTCGCTCGGCTCGCTCGCCTCTACCCCCTTCAGCTTCCTCCTCATCTCGTTCCACACCTCCGGCCCTTTGACTCTCTCTCTCTCTCTCTCTCTCTCTCTCTCTCTCTCTCTTTCTCTCTCTACCTCTACCTCGCTTTCTCTTTCGCGCCAACGCACATCCACAAGCATCACGTGTGTGCAGCTCGCGAGGCCTTAAATAGGCGTGTGTATGTGCTGCAATGCACAAACCTGCGAGTGTATCTGTGGGGGGAAAGAAGTATATGCAGGTGACTGCGATGGAGAACAAGAGAGAGAGAGAGACAGAGAGAGAGAGAGAGAGAGAGAGAGAGAGAGAGAGAGAATAAGCGTAATGCATCAAACGTCGCTGCGCCGAGAGAACGAGCACATTGGCAAATGTCAAAAGTCTGCAGCGCTAGCAAAACGCCCGTACATGCATCGAGACAAATTTAGAAAACGTATACGTTTTACCACAGATTTCTCGATTGTATTTGATTATATTTTCACGTTATTATTCTAATGGCGCATTTAGTAATAACGCGATAATTTGATCTATATTATACAAATTAATGTATTGTGATTTTGAGAAATAATAAAAAAAAAAACAATTAGAAAATTCGGTATATAACGGTGGATTAAAATAAGAAATTATCAGCATAATGCAATAATTGCTGATACACCTGAATTTTATATTGCAAGTACAACTACGAATGAACTGCATTCTGGGAGCAGAGCACGCACAGCAAGTATAGCAACCGTGTATAGACGAGTATACACAAGTTAACCATGAAAATCCTATTATCAATGTACAGTCACATTCGGCGAAGCAAAAGAGAGTCGAAGGGAGTAAAATTGCAGGCGAACGAGACGCACGTGGAGAGAAAGAAAAGAAGCAAGAGAGACACTGGAGGGTTCTGCGATGCACATGTGTGTGCAGCGAGAGAGTCTCGCGTGTATGCAAGCGCAACCGTGACCCCCCGACGACGTCGACGGCGGCGGCAGCGACGACGCGTCGATCGAAATTCAACCATCCCGCGCGCACTGCAACGCCTCTCGCAGACTGCAACGCGACGACTACGGGGAGGGATGCGTACACACACACATGAGCGTCATAAGAGAGGGAGAGAGCGCGCGCGCTATCTTCTTCAATTTTCCATCGTCCTTAAATGGACGCGAGCGTGTAGTCTCTCGTTAAAGGGGCTCTCCGCTAATGACTCGCGACCCTGTATTCTTATTACTTTTAATAAGGTTGTGCGCCGAGCGTCTAGGAAGACTCTGGACGTCGGATTGTACACTGCCACTGGAGTGGAGAATGAGCTCGTTGTCTACGTTGCCAGAGAGAGAGAGAGAGAGAGAGACTGGCGAGGGTTATTCGAATGCCTTTGCTGAACGCGTGGACATTACGAGAAGTAAGCGACTGCCTTTGCGTTCTGACGAAATAGATAAAAGCTTTAGGTTTATATCTACGCATTCCAAGTAGAAACAGTGAGGTATACTCAGACACTATATACCGAAATTGAAATAATTATTATCGGTCATTTTCTTGTTATATTTGAAATATGTATCTTTTTTTCTGAATATTATGCGAGTAGAATCCATTATGACACTGAAATAAAAGAGGAAAGTTTTGTTGCTGTATCACAAAATTTACGACACGATATTTTGAACGTATGATTTACATTACTAATATAATACTTATATACGACTCGTTCAACACAACTAGCAAAGTCTTAGGGCAAAATACCCAACTACAGACACATTTAAGGGCTTTTTGCAATTATTATAGTACTATTACTATATTTTAACAAAAGGTACAGTTTTGGTTGTTTTAAGTCATCGCTTAATATGTCATAAATTAATCATTCTCGTACGTAAGTAAAAACTAAATGAAATTAAGTCAATTTGTTGAGTATATTTAAGAAAAATTAAATCATCCACCAAACTCAAAAATGTACAATAGAGTTTTTGATAACGTCCCCCTGTTGAGTCACAAACGCAGCACGCGAAGTAAGAGAAACTTTTTGTCGCTTTAGCGTCGTCAACTCTCGCCGCCTTGAGAAATCCTCCCTTCTCCATCTGCCCCCCGCGAGCACTCGAGGAAGGAAGAAACAAAAAGAAATTACGCAATCATCTCGATGGACTAAAAAGACCTCGCACTCGCGCTTGCCTTTGTACAAAAGTGTGCATTAGCATGTCGCGTGTAAGAGACGAGGAAGAAAGTTCTCTCGCGGCGGGGCTCTTCTACGCCCGGCGCTTGAAAGGCAGACGATGTCACTCAGTGTCTCCGCGCTGTCTCTCTCTCTCTCTCTCTCTCTCTCTCTCTCTCTCTCTCTCTCTCTCTCTCTCTCTCTCTCCGCCCGCTCCACTCGCTTGTTGGCGCGCGTTTGATTTATTCATCGAGCAGCTTTCGACTCTGGGCCTCGAGAAAGAGAGAGTGTCAGGAGCGGCCGACAACGACGGCGACGATGTCGATGATCTCGTACGTTTCACGGGCGGAATGCGAGTGCGCGCGAGTCCTTTGTCTCATAAAAAAGGAAATATGTTCTCTTAAGTGAAAGCGAGAGCGAGAGAGGATATTAGGGCTAAGTGCGAAAGACTCAAGATGCAAGCTCGAGCCCGGATGATGCAGTTGATGGAGATGAAAGGAGGTAAAGCACTTGGAACCGTTATTGGACAAAGTTTTGGACGCAACCGTTGTTCTCGCTTCGGATGATGATTCTTGAATGATTTAGGAAAATCGCTCGTGTAAGAGAATCAATATACTGCAACGAGTGTCAAAAATATTTTAGCTATTAAAGCGTTGTGGGCATTAAACTTTTGAACATTTTCATTAAGGTCCCGTATTCTTTTATAAAATCAAATAAGTATTAAACAATGCTAAATTTATCTACCTTGTATATCAATGAGTCATAAATAATTAATCTAATAGAAATGCATTACCCGTAAAACCCAAGTGAAATAGTAATGAATACTGTTGCGTAAATTCAGCAGACGTAATTCACTCACACTGATTAAGTATTAATTTATGACATAGGATAAAATATAAATCTGCATATTCCAACAGTTCGAATACTATATCACATTCAATAAAACAAATTATAATTAATTAACACCGCGACTGAATTATAATTTTGTGCACAGTACATATAAAATTATTTCACTAATCAAGATTTCATTAACTTAAAAAATTCGAGTTGTTAAAATACGGATTACTAAAATATGAACGGCAATGTTTTACATTTCACCCAAACTATATTATATTTCATTAAGTCATTACTCATTATTATAAACGATTTAAATACATTTTTCGCTCTTTACCCTACAATTATCCATTTTCACAACACGTGTTTTTCCAATCACCAATGCAATACGACACGCGGCATTAAAGCGACGCAGTATTGTAACCTGCCGAAATGAGATCAGATATATTACATCAGTGCCACGTAATTTGCAGAAATCAGCGTGGACCATATATCGAGCGTGTGCATAAAAGGCAAATAAGCTATAACGGAAAAAAGAAAACGTATATAATGCAGGGCGAGTACATGTATATACAGCAGGAGGAGCGAAAAAGCTTGAGCTCGCGCGGCAGCGGCGGCGCAGAGCAAAGTTGCCGACTTCCTGTCGCCCGAGTACTTCAGACAGGATCAGTCACGGACGGCTACAGCTGCTGCATTGTTAATTCTTGGTGCCGATGGCGCGCGTACGTGCAGAGGAGAGAGAGAGAGAGGGAGGGACAACGAGTATACCGGAGTACGTGCATGTGTTGGAAAGGGAACCGCAACCAAACAGGCGAAGGGGATAGTACCCGAGTATGTTTCAGCGTTGGCTATACGTGTGCAAGCATATATGTCATGTTCTTTGCTTGTACACCTCGTCGTTGTTTTTTCTTCGCGAGCACCGCTACCCGACTAATATTGTGAATAATTAATTTTTTCAATTTTAAACGAGTCGTTCCATTATTTTGATATTGAATGGGTATGAATTTTGGGTGGATTAATCAAATGAGAGGTCGCAGGTGTACACTTTAATTGTCATGCTGCGATTTATGTCGGATCTGAACTATTCTTCTGATGTAGTTTGCAAAAAACATAATATTGCATAAAATTGAACTAATTATGTACTCAAATTTTTATAGTTCAAGTCAGAGAGTACAGGAAAAAACATAAAGAAAGAAATTAGAAGAGCACACGGTAGAGAAGTCGTTGAAAAGAAAATTAACTCTAGCCGACCACTTTTAGTTTGTTCTACTTCTTTCCGATATAGTCCTTAACATTTTTATTTCTTTTCTTTTATTCAACCAAATTCCTTCTCTACCTTAAAAGCTCAAAGCTCTTATAAGCGCACAATCCTATTTGTGTCATAAGAGACCTTTATTAACTGCTCTAGATTCTTAATACAGTATTTCTCGAAGCTTTTACTTTCTATATTTACGAGAATTATTCTCTATTATTTAATTTTGCTGTCACTCGTAAAGCACTCATGACACTATTAAGGTCAATTAGGCGTTGTATTATTTA
The DNA here is from genome assembly GCA_900490015.1 of Megastigmus stigmatizans. Taxonomy (NCBI): domain Eukaryota; kingdom Metazoa; phylum Arthropoda; class Insecta; order Hymenoptera; family Megastigmidae; genus Megastigmus; species Megastigmus stigmatizans. The sequence goes on along the minus strand of UELV01134143.1, from coordinate 32,826 downwards.
TTAAAGCAATTATTCCGATTTTCTTTATTTTGGACTTTATTTCTAAATCTACTAACTCTTTCATTTAATTTCGAAAGTTATTGTAGTTATTTAACTATTTTATAAATATTACGATAATACGACATTGGCTCAGTATCAGGCGATGTTATGTACATAAATAGTGACCACGTATTTCAGTTTAATAGACGTCTAAACGATGTCAGAGGGACGTGTAGTCGTTGCGCGTGCAATTTAGACTATCCGAATTGTGTGTAACCAAGAATTGACTATTCAACTTTTATTTGAGAGATTTCCTTTCGGGTGAGTTTATTTATCTATCATGAATACTATGATACACTTTTAATTTAAAATATATAACGTTTGTCTATCGATCGTGTAACAAGAATTTTTAGTAAAATAGTCCAGTTATCAACTCCACTGCCAGTGGAAGGTGTTTTTTTTTTTTGACTAATTAAAACATTTAAAGCCGATTCAAGTAAAACTTAAATGAACCTTTCATAATATATAAAGAACATATACAAATAAATGTTAAAGGACAAACGAGTATTGTTATGAAATATAATTATTTTCGTATCTATTCGCGTGTTCTTGAATTATAGACTCTAGTTTGAGGTAATTTCGTTACGTTTCCTAAAAAGATAAGCAAAATGCAGTAAAATGATTTTCGTTTATATGACGTCGATAATAACCTGCATTAGCAAAAAATGTATTATTTTAAGATTGTAACAACTGACATTTTTATCTACACATTGTCCAAAATAAAAGCAAATTGTTATCAATAAATATTTTATTTTCTGTATAAGTGATCGCTCAAGTACTGAAGTATGGTTGAAACTCCGAAACGAAAACCCAACAATGATATTAAGAATATCTTGCAATTAAAACAACTGAAAAAGTAAGCCAACTATTCTTTTAATCTATCACTCTTTCCCATCCCAACTATATCCAAAAAGAAAAGGTTGACACTAAAATCATTCCGAAGGAAATTACGTATTTTTCTAATATTCCACAAATTGTAATTGAAGAAAATACCAAGCAAATAATTTTTAGAGTAAAATGGATGAATCATAAGGCAGGTGAGAATGAGGCTTACGTACCAACTCGAGCGGAACACATAGCTAATGTCGTAAGCAATGTAATTTGTATTCCCACGGCAGTCACCGGCATCCTAGAGCTGTTCCAGCTCTCGTCGAGTTGGCCAAAGCTCGTTTCGACTTTGGTTTACGGCACCTCGATGGTTCTACTCCTCATCGTATCCACATCTTTCCACTACGTCTTTTATAAAGGGTAACTTTAACTCTTCATGGGCTAATATGTTGATCGGTCCAATGATTAGTGAATAAATAGTCTAACAATGAATAGTAAAAATTTTGAAGTTGTGAAAGAAAAAGCACAAACTATGATATTTATTAAACAAATCTAATTTACTTAAGTTCAATTGTTACTTTTTTCTCTTTTTTATAAAAAAAAGACAATAAATAGTTTTGGTTAACAATAAAATACAATATAAACTTTTTCTTCATTAATGTTTACGTTTTAATTTGTCTCAAATTTTTAGTAGATTCACTACTTTGAAGAATATACTCCATCGCTGTGACCGCGCTATGATTTACGTATTCATAATCGGAACCTATTATCCATGGTTAAACTCTGAAGATTTCCATACATTTGCAAAACTTCATACGATGAGGTTGTTCCTCTGGGTAGCATCTGGATTGGGAATAGTTTACCAACAAATGTTTCACGAGAGATACAAGTTACTATCTACCATAATCTATGTAATAGCGGCTCTCCTTCCATTGATTGCTATTTTAAGTATCGTGAGTATATCGTAATTGAATCGTATTGATAATAAAAATATTAAAGATGTAAAATATTCTTTTTTTTTGGCTTATATTAAAATTATTTAATATAAATTTATTCTTATTTGATTTATATTCCAGGAGGAGTACAGAGACGTATCCGAATTAATAACAGGTTCATATTTCTACGCTATAGGCCTTTTATTCTTTAAAATGGATGGTAGAATTCCTTGTGCTCATGCAATTTGGCATGTATGTGCAGGGCTCGGTGGTATGATTCATTACAAAGGGATGTTGAGACACTTGTATTTGGAGTCGTCTAAATTCACCGCACAGTTGTAATTAAAACGTCGATATTTGAAAAAAAAATTTCTTTTATGTTTTTCATTGGGTTATAAAATTTCTTTTATCTAATCATGACTACATAAGTTTTTTTTTACATTTTAAATTATCCTGTAATCTGAAATTACGAAATTGTAAAGGTGAATACTTGAATACTTTTTTTCCTGATTCCAAGTCTACCGTGTATTTTGGTTGAAAAATTACAAAATTATCATATTATAATTACGATATTAATATTAAAAAATTTCCATACGTATTCACAGTTCATTCAGCAAGTACCTCATTACACGAAATATGCATTCCCCGCAGCGTAACCGCCAACCAAATCCCGAGTACCAGTGGCAATTTCCATTTATCCCATCGGCACTCTATCCCATCTCATCGCGCATCTATTAAACTACATTCATGCACAGTGGCTCGCAAGTGCCTTCATCGCAATCTGGTCGAGTTACCATCCACGTCGGAGCTTTTTTTCTGAACTCTCTCTCTCTCTCTCTCTCTCTCTCTCTCTCGAGATAGAGAGTAAAGCCTAGGTACCAAGAGCTATAGGGTCAAGCCTCGGCACCGGCCGAAAAGCTGACGCTGCTCAAGCTGACCACACGGGCGCGTCGGCCGGACTACCAGCCGCATCTGCTACATTTACAATCAGAACTTTAGCAACTGGAAATTAGTGTTTGCGTCGGGCAGCAGCAGCGGCAACGGCAGCAGCGGCCCATGCTACCGGGACCCTAAACTGCCAATCGGCGCGAGGTGCACAACGTTGAAATTGGATTTCGGCCGACGCTGCGGCCTCGAGAATCCGTCGACTGGAAATTCAGTTGGCCCTGCCGCGCTCAGAATCGATCAGCTTCTCTGCTCTGCGTATAATAAGCACAAGGCAGGATTTTGTAGCCGGTATGGGAAAACTTTGCTCAGGTAGAAATTACTTTTTCATTTTTCGACGTGAAGATGTATTACAATATTTTTTAAGATATGCGTCTTTATATAGCTGATGTATTTTTGTTTGTCGGTGTTTAACTCGGTAAAAAGTCGTTGCCTTAGAAATTCAAAACTGCACCTTTTTTATTCTGGTTTTAAGTGGTTTATTTGACATCGCTATCTATCAGACGAATGAAATACACTTTTAATTTTTAAATGCTTTATAATGCTATTACAATAATTAAATTTCCATTATCGATATAATAACGATTTTTAGTAGGAGTAGTATATATTTCAGAAAGGTTTGAGTATAAAATATTCAAATATAAGATCTAAAATAAGTCTTAGTATCTTGAACCGTGATTAAGTATTCTAATCGAGCTTAATAATATTTCAAATTATTTATTCAAATATCTATTTCTCAGGAAGGCAAGAACGGATAAATATTAGTATATTAAGTTAAGTGTGTTTTTATTGCTTTCTTTCCTTTCTTTAAGATTTAAGATTTAAGGACATGTGCTATAGTTGGAAAGATTCCTAGCATTTAACGTTATATAGAAAGTTAGAGATAAATTTTTGGAAAAAAACTCCAAATAATGATGTAAGCAGTATGTGATACCAGTTTCATAAAATTTTATCCATAATACATAGAGATTTATGTCTTCGAAAATTTTAAAGACAAAACCTCTGTGGATTATGAACAAAATTTTGAAAGACAAAAATTTCTGTGAATTACGGTTGGAATTTTACGGAACTAGTATCACACAATGCTTACATCATTACCGAAGTGCTGATAGAGAAGTTTTTCCAAAAATTTATCTCTATTTTTACATATTTCGTTAGCTATAAAATATCGGTAAGATACGGATCTATTTGAACCTAGAACATCCCCTTAATATTAAAAACTAAATTATACATATTCAGAAGTAGCTCACTTGTATTTTGGTTTTTGTGGTACAAAATTACAGTTTCAGCTTTAAATAAAGATGGTAAACAAATTAAGTCAAATGCAAAATCCTGAGAACCGCTTGTATTTTGTTTTCAACATATAAAGTAATTTTTGGTAATGTAATGCGCCGGAAAACATTATTTTTTGGTAATCGATATTCTTCACGATTTCGTGAAACTATTTTGTCTTACAAAGAGTTTTTTTACGTTAAAGGGAAAGAAAGTGAACCAAAGAAAAAGGCTCGAGGGATTTCGAAGCAATTTGTTTTCTTTATCTTCTTTTTCCTACTTCCTCCCTGCATCTGTAATTCTTTTATCGTTCTGTATATACGTTACTTTTTATCTTACATAGTTTCAAACAAACTTTGTTGTTCTGTAGTTTATTATAATGCATTTGTTACGAAAAGAAGTTCAATTTAAATTGAAGAAATGAAACAATAGAATAATGATAGAAAAAAGGAAATTCAAGAATACGTAAGTAGATAAAGAATAATTTGAATTAATAAAAAATAAGCTTATACTATTTTGGAGCAAGTTCTGTTTTACATAGGAACCTAAAAATTTGATCAGTGCAGATGTGTCTTTTTATGCAATTGTTCGGCGTTATTAAAAAAAGAGAGCCACAATGACTCTATTATTTTCTTTCAACAAAAACTTTATTCAAAGCGATAAGCGCCAATATCCAGTCCAAAGAAATTATTTTAATACCCCAAATCCTACGCGATAACGCAGCTCGTGATTTTTTTAGCTCCTAATTATTCCTGTCCGCGAGAGCGCAAAAGTTCTCGTAATCCCACGGGGTCGGGGAGCATTCGCTGCATCAGATCCTGAGGCACGCCAAGAACTGACTAGCCGGGCTCTCTTCATCACGCGGCTGCAGCAGTAGCAGCGGCGGCGGCAAACTGATCGCCGAATTACGCTAATGAAACGCGCCGAAAGCTTCCGCGGCCGCCCAACAAAATGAAGTGCTCGCAGTGGTGGTGATGGTGGCAGCTCGCGAGGACGAGCCGCGCGCGTCGAATTTCCATTTATCCGCAGGCTGAGACGAGGCCCCCCCCGGGTTATTGCGTTTTATAATACGGTCCGCGCGCCGGAATCTACGCACGAACGGATTAACTTTCCTTTTTTTGTTTTATTATAAAAAAATGCTCATTTTTTGGACTACTGTACGAGCGTGTACTAGATCCCCGAGGGTTGATTAAATTTTGGATAAGAATTTACTTTGTGATAATATTCGCATTAGATATAATAATCTTTTTAAGGATAATGCCATAATAGGATCCGAATTATCTTTTTTTTTTTTTAATTTAAAGATGAGCTCTCAGTGAAAATTTCGAATAAATTATTTACGTCATCCAAAAAAGATACTCGCGATCACAATTATAATCAGTTTTTCCCCTGGGCTACGCCAGCCCAGAAATTCTAGGAATGAAATTTTCAATGCACAGTCAAAGGCGTCCACTATGCCAATTAAATACGCATGTCGTGCGAAGATCACATTTATAAATGGCTCGTCATTAAAGGCAATTACTGCGCGGGATACGAGATATAACAGAACGAACTGGGCATCTATCTCGTGCTGTGCTCGCGCACCTGTTCATTTTACGATTCGATAAGAACTGTTTTCAGCCCTTTAATTTGGCCGCGCGATGCGGGAAGCGCCTCGCGAAATCAGTATATCGCGCATCGATTTGCTCTAGAGTCGTGCGGGCGACTCTTTCTCTCTCTCTCTCTCCCTCTTTCTCTCCCAATGAGTTATATGCGCGACCGAGAGCGTACGTAAAACACGTTATCACTCTGCAATTAAAGCGTCGCTTAACCAACGAGTAAATCACGCCGAATCTAGGGGACGGGTTGGAGGGGGGCGACTGTCCAGTGCAGGGGCGGACGAAGAGAAAGAACGGTAGAGAGTTCCTAGGCGTTTACTACTAACCCGTAATTACGTTATCTCGCTGTAACGCATCGTTAACAAATTATTCATCAAATGCGGCGGCTGCGGCGGTGCTTCCCCCCCCCCTTTTTGCTCCCGCCCTCTTTTGCCCTATAGCCC
>UELV01134143.1:0-26746 GCA_900490015.1 Megastigmus stigmatizans | reverse complement strand
CCCCCCCCCCCCCGACCCTTTTACCGATAACAAAGAATTATGACGTGCAGTTAACGGTCAAGCGAACGCCTGGTGATTTTTACACCAGAATCGGCCCGACAGAGTAAACTGTGCGCTTTGACTTTCGGCCCTGGTATTCCTGTGCTTGCACGAAAAATTATGACTGGACACGATACGTCATTATGTATAATAAGCGATAAATATAGGATACTATATATTTGTTCGAATTATTGTTGTGTTTTATTTAAATCATTATTTTTGGTTTATGCTTCCCTGTCACTCTATTTATTGTGATGTGCAGTTGTTTTTTATGTGCAGATTAAAGAACTGTATGTGTATTTATGATTTATTTGATCGGAAGCTTTTATTAATATTTATAAACAGATTATACACAATACAACATATTAATTAAATTGTAAATTAAGCACGAAAAAAACCGAGAATACTATAATTTGAAAAATTTCAATATTTTGAAATAAATAGGACTTACAAGAAATTTGGGTCAAAATCAATACACAGGAGTGTAAAATAAATCGATTTTTGTAAATAATGCTATTTGCATTATTTACAAAAATAGCATATTTATATTTACTTATATTTTTCAGATATACTGTTTTACAAGTCAACATCGGCTACCGTTCTGCTAAATAAAGTAGCCGCTTTCGCAACGCGAACTAGATGCTAACTTTTCCACTGACAGACAGTTGCAATCCACTCCTTTCGCGTTTATTTTACTACCTAAACGTTGAATGCAATTTCTGCATAATGATCGAAACTGGTTTTCATCGCGCCGACTTTGTATACGCCACAGTTAATTTCGCAACGCCAACCGTAATAAATTTTAAATTTTCGCATTTTATTCCTGTCATTTTTTCCCCTTTGCAAAGTGGCAACTTTGTTCGCGTAACGCGCATTTTCCCTTTATACACCCTTGGAGTTTCGCAGCTCGTCAGCGTTTGCGCTTTTGAGCTTATTTCCGGACTTTTCTGTGCGGAGATCGGCATAATTCCGAAGTACAGGGGGGGCGTGTGTATCGTGTCATTGCCTTGAAAAATTACTGCGCGCGCCATACAGGCAGGCGGCATCGACTTTAGTTTTCGCAGCTACTCGCGCTATTTTATATACAAGCAGCCGCCGTCGACTCGCCCGGAGAAATTACTTTTTCACGCTTTCGACCGCCAAAGTGTGTATACACGCGATGTAGAGTAATTCGCGTATCCCTCGTAAATGAGATTAAAATTTTTCATCGCGGTAAATTAAAACTACAATTTTCCGCGTTGGGCAAGACCATTTTTTTGCCCCCTCTCATCGCCTCCGCCTCGTGGAACTTATTTACCAGGCAAAATAACGTCGATACTAATATCGAGCCTGATGTATAGAACGGCTAAATATATTCCTGTGTGATAAAGTATTTCGCTGACTACATGTTCTGTTAAACACAAAAAAAAATAAGTTGCTCCGATAACAGGCTGTTATTAACAGCTTCTAGAGGCAATAATTACTTTTACGTAACGACCACTTGCATAATAATCGCCGAAGAATTAACAGTATATGACTCGTTTATATACCGCATTCGTATCAATTAGCGCCGGAAACATTATTCACAACATAAAGAGGTATAGCATTGTTGATTAAGTAATTACTACTTTGGCCACGAGTAATTTACTAGATCGGTTAGACAAAAAAAATGAAACTATGAATAATAAAGAGTTCGGCGACAAGCAGCAATTGGCAGTGGCAAATAAGAGATTTTCCAGTATACGATATATATTCTTTTTAATTCGTTGCAACATTTTTAATGCCACAACATCGCACCTCATCGAGGAAGCTAGAAAATTGCGGGAGACGGCGCGAGAAAAAGCCTTTGGAAACGAGAGGAGGGTGTTACAGCAGCGTGGCGGCGGTCGACGTATTAAAGGAGGCAAAAGAGCTTATTTGAGCAGGGCCGAAGCGTCCAAAGGGAGCAAAACAAACTCGGATGAGAAAAAAGAAGGTACACACACACACACACACACAGAAACAGCAGCCAATAGTGTTCAGGTGCTAAGTGTTCGAGAGGGTCCAATATACTCGAGACGCTCTCTCGTGTACATCGAGAAGGGAGGCGAAAAAAAGCCAAACAGAGGCAGCTCCTCTCTGATCCTAATAGCGGTAGCGTCGTTCTGTCGCTGGCATATCTTGTACGGCTCCTCCAGAGAAAGAGAGAGAGAGAGAGAGAGAGAGAGCAAGTCCTTAACCGGCTTGGAAATCCTTGGTAGCGCTGGGCCAAACACACTCGACGACGACGAGTCAGTGGCGCGCGGAGGTAACCCGAGGCGTTACCCGAACGTTACCTAGAGTAAGGTCTAAAGTGAAACTTTATCCCGAAACTCCTCTCTCTCTCTCTCTCTCTCTCTCTCTCTCTCTCTCCCTCTCTGCTGTTGCTCTGGGGCAACATCGACGTACACGCACAAGGTGTATAGGGAGAGAAAGAGAGATGAAGGAAAGGAGCTGGATACTAAAGAGGGAAGAAATGAGCCGTGGCGAAGGAGACTAACAAAATTAAAGAAAGAGATACGAAAGAACGGTGAGAGAATTGAACGGGGGATACGCAGGGAATTCCTTTGAACAGAGTATTGATTTTGTATTCTGTTCCTTTTCACATTTTCTCGGTTTATTTGGTCTCAAGTTTCGGTGTTTTTTTTTTAAATAAATTTTTCAATTCAAACGATACGAGCTGAATAAATATTTATACAGACAAATAGTTATATAGGAGTAATAAGAAAAGATTATATTTAATGTATAATAAAGCACTTGCTGGTGTTTACGAAATGAAAATGCAGACTTAGACACTTATTCGGAAGTTCGTTTACCCCAGGCAAGACTCGGTTAAGAGAGGCACGTTTTACTGAAATACTTCGGTTTTATCAATGGCACGAGATACCGTATAACACTTTCTTAAGCGCATAAGAGACGCTACTGCTGCTGCTGCTGCTGTACACGAACGAACGACAGCACAAAAGGAAAAAGGTGATGAAAGTCAGAAGGGAAGAAAAAAGCAAAGAATGAGAAACGGAGGTAAGAGATAGAAGAGGAGCTCGGTGGCAACGTCATAAAAGAGAGACGAGAGAATATAAGCAGCGTTATCCATCGAGTATCTGGTTATATTGCGTTGCAGAGCTCTGCGCAGCTACGACGACGTCGGCGTCTTAAGACTTTAGCGGTAAACAGCTCGAGAGGGTTGACGCTGGCTGGGGGGAGAGATATTCGCGCTATAAAGCCGTTGCGTATACGTGTCCTCGGTTACTTTTTTCGCGACGGTAGCCGCCGCGTCTTTAGCTGTACGGGTAACGGCCATCGGAAATGAAAATAAACGGCATGACGGATTTTATACAGGAGTCAGGGGGGTCCATCCTCTTTCGCCGCCGAGCGCGGATTTTTATCGTCCTCGACGAGTGTAAACTTTCGCGCTCGCGCGCACACTTTATTACAGCTGTTCCGGACTCGCGCGCGAGCCCCATTGTTGATATTTCATAAGTGAGAATTGTTGTATTAACGGCTTGTCGCGCGCCGCGAGCACTGAAAATATACACATATATATATTGGTGAGATTTCTAGTGAGTAATGGCGAGCGGTATTACATTATCCCAGGTTTTATCTGCGATGATCTTAATTGGCGATCGTGGTTTCATGAATTTTTTTCTTCGTCTTAATTCGATCGAGAGGATCGCTGGAGTTCATGTGTGAAAATAAAATTTTAGTTACTGGAATGGTTTGGGCACGTACATTTATATACAGATGACACGTGAACTTCTTTATCGCTATAATTTTTATGGATTTTGCAATTAGCGCTTGGGGAAAAGTATTTGATAGAATATTCTAGAATGAAGCGCGAAGGCGTTATCGCAGCTGGCGAATAAAAAGCAATAAATTAGATTAAGGACGTGAAACTAACAGCAAACTGCGCTGATTTAATTAGTTTAGCAGAGACTTGACGAGTGACAACTTCAGACGTTTAATAATCTTTACTTTTCCCGGGGAATGCATAATTAAATCACCAACTTTATGCAAAATGTGATTTAATATCGTTACATTTAACAATTCGAATCGCTCAACTTTCACGACAAGTTCCACTTTCAACAACTACAGGAATATTCTTACACAGTGTAAGAATATTCTACATGTTTCAGTACCCGTAGCCCAGCAGCAGTATATATTTCCAATAATTTAGCGGCATTCCTCGTGGAGCGTAAATTCGAGTCCGCAGGATGTAAGCGTTTATTGACACTGTATCGCATCGACAGAGAGCCGGAAAAGAGAGCCCAGACTAAAGGTCGACGCTACGCACCGGTCCAGCCTCTCCGAAACGTTTCGGTTTCTCACAATGTGTACACACGAGGAGGTCGGCCGAGCGCGTTCTGGGGTAGTGAGTGCGCCAGGAGAGCAGTGGAGCAGAGAGGGCACGTGCAGCACCACGTACATGCGCTATAGCGTTTGGTTAAGGTATGTAAGGGAGAGAGAGAGAGAGAGAGAGAGAGAGAGAGAGAGAGATGCCTGGGCTACAAGCTTGTTGCGGCGTGTTTCTACAACGTCGAACTACGCGGCGTTATCAGATTGAAGTTGTTTCCCCAGAGCCCCTCGCCGCGGCGCGGTATCAACATGAAAAGCCTCGGCCGACACTCTCTCTTTCCCTCTCTCTCCCCGTGTATATCTTTTGCGAACGAAGACGCGTAGTGTGTAGGGGAGAGGTGGAGGGGGAGGGGATCAAACACAGCCGAGCGCCTGTGTTTAATCACCCCGGCGAGTATCGGCCGCTGAATCGAAACCTATGCTTTCTACTCCATCTCTCGTTTTGCTTTTGGTTTCCTGCATGCCGGACTCGCTGCATATTTTCGCGAAATATCGCGAGAAGGAATTTACATATCTACAGTTTCATGTAAGTCGAAAGCTTTACTTTGAATTCTTGAGAACGTGATGATTTCTTCTGAAAATAACTATACTTTCGTGGATCCCACTTCTTAGTATTTTTGAAACCGCAGCGGAAGCCACCGACACAAATAATTTCATTCAATCTCAATCTGCTACAGATCGAATCATTCAATACGAAACTTTTATAGTCAGATTTTACGATCGGTATGAGACTAGATATAAAGGCTAGCGAATGAATTCAGTGCAGAACGAGATGTGTCTCACTACACTGTGAAATATGGATACTAGAAACTTGTAGACAATTCCGTTTGTGAGATATTTATTGCCAGAGGGAAAATATTATTTTAGCGATAGGTAAACAGATTTATGCACTTATCTTGAATAAGAAATACATATGAATTAAGGCAAAATCGGCTTATCTGTGCGAGCAAAAGTATTTTCCTTTCTTGTATTATACAAATATTCTCCTTTTACAAAGCATTTACCACTTCCTTTTGGTGTGATAAAATTATGTTTATTTTACACTTCGATACTAATCCGCATCATTTGCAACGAAACAAAACCTACCGATCAATATAATGCCACTGAATACTGCATTACAAGCAGCGGTAATTTCAAAAATCCAATATGCGAAGCGCATGATAAATTTCATTAATCATTGGGGCTCGTTAGACGAGCAATACAACTCTCGTGTATACGCGAGCTTATCATCTCTATTTATAATTGGCGTTTCAGTATGTCTGTAAATATCGCGAATCGATGTTACGAGATCCCCATCGACTCTCTCGGCATAATAAAGCAAACGCATCTCTTGCCGCGCCGTCACGGAAATTATACGCACAACCAGTCTTATGGGCCGCACACTCGTATCGCGCGGTAACATCGTTTATCCAAGTAATTTACAACGCGTACCCAACAAAACGACCATAGACCGGCGGAGAATCGAATACATCCTACGACACCTATAAGATATTCCAAATCAAAACACATCCAGCCAACAAATAACCGACCATCCGTAAAATCAACTCGTCTAAGAAGTGCATGGGAGACCGCGCAAAAAGTTACCATACAGCCAGGAGGCAAAAGCTCGCGACTAAAGAAGCGATATATATTACCGAGACATCGGCACGTGCGTCTATCAGGCAGGTGTTCTCCCTCCCTCTCTCCCTCTCTCTCTCTCTCTCTCGTTCTCTCAAATATCTCCAATCAAAGTGTCTTATCAGCCGCAGCCGTTGAAAAACGACACCATGCAGCTCCTCTCTCACACACGCGTCAAAACGATATTCGCATAACCAGTCTCTGCCGCTGCCACGCGTATATATATACGTTTCCTCGGCTCGCCTAACGAACGCTTATCGCGCGACTCTCTCTCTCTCTCTCTCTCTCTCCCTCTCTCTTCTGTCATTACATCGTCATACATCGTCGCTGGCGCGCGCGCACGCGTAATTGCAGCCGCACAGTAGCGTCTTCTATTAACGAGCCGTAATCGTACGTCAAGTTATATCGTGGCGCAGAAGCGCGCGCCCAGCTCCTCGATCGATAATATAGATAACGGCATCGGACACTGGCCTTCTCCATTCCTCTATATATATACACGTCGATCGGGTAATTATCGAAAGGTGACCGTCTACATATGTAATATACAAGTTTGTGTGGCAAACGTATAGCGTAATACCGGAGGTAAAATCTATATCCCCGATTATAGACAGCAGCTCCGCGGCGCGCGTGTACATACGCCTGGACTGCCGTAGACGAAGCAATATAATTCGTATTAACAATAACGAGCTCCGCGAGCTTACACGGCGGCTATACGCTGCGCAACTCCGATATGTGTATACATGTATATATTATATATATTATACGTCAGGCGGGAAATCGTGGCAGCTTCATACGGGCCACTGGCTCCTGGACTTTAATGCTTTTATAAATGCGCCCCGTCAACAGCTCCGTGGGTGTGTAAGTGTGCGGAGAGCGTGGACTAGACGCCTGGCTAATGCGTCGCAGCTACGCGCCACGGATGTGGAAGGATTAATAAATAATTATTACCACTTGAGATTTCCTCGCTCGCTTGGTTTTTCGAGTTACACGCCCGTTATATCCAGCGTCGACGAAAACGAGGTGATGACGAGGCGAGTATAAATCGCGGACCCTGGATGGAATTTCGCGAAGGCATTCGTGCAGGCGACAGGGGTGCAGCCGCGCTAATTATGGCAGCTGCTACACTCATTCGGAGAATACCTTGCCATACCGTTTTTGCTTCAATTATAATTGGCTTCGCTGTAGTTGAATGGTGAAAAAAAACACTCTGATTCGAATCGATGGATCAGATTTTTATACTTGATATAAACGATGAGAAGTAATTTTTTTATAATGTTTATTTATAATATCTTTAGCATAGTAAAATAATGTTCTCAATTTTTGGGCCAAAAATATAGATGTTAAACATATCATTCCAAGATTTCATTTCCGTACCAAATAGTAAGTTACAATAGGTACAAAAGTATAACTTACTAAAATTTACGTCTGACAATCCTCGGAATTTTTCTACTGTCAATTGATTTCCTTATTGTACAAAAATATGAATTTCTGGTCTTAAACAAACAATTTGCATACCTACAAAAATAAATTCTACTTATAAATCCATAGCATTCGTATTACCGTACCAGTATACCAAGCACATTTTCGAGAACCCGAATATATAATACCTCAAGCACGGAACCTTAAACCGTCATTAAATTTTCTGAGACAGAAAAAAAATCAGGGATCCAACTCCTCGATCAGGCGCTCTCCCATCTCAAAGCGTCCGCATGAAAGCCTAGACAGAAATAAAAGAGAAAAACGCGGCCCCCCCTCTCAAAACTAAAAATCATGCGCGCTACCTTCCAGCTATATGCATAAAGTCAAATGAGCAGACCGTTATAATTTTACCGTATATGTGTATATACCATCAGCAGACACAAACTCTGTCTTTCTCTTACTCTCGCGAGTCATCGATGCGACTACGAAACGCGAGCAGCTCGTTGCCGTCTGATACGCCGCGGTGCCTCGGTATGTACATACGTACCCACACATCTGAGCGCCGCGAGTTCTCGCAAGGGGGCGCAGAGCAAAAAAAAGAGGGCTTGACGCTCAAGGCTCGTCGTGTGTGTGTGCGCGCGCGCCTTGCAGCAGCAGCTCTCTCTCTCTCTCTCCCTCTCTCTCCGGTGTGCGCGGGTCGCGCACTTGATGTGTCGTCCGCCAGTGGATGTCAATGACTCGGATGACTTCGCGAGCATTCGCCGGAAAGCGTCTGCCGCTCCTGCTGCTGCTGCGCTACACACACACCCACACACGCACGGGTCTTGGCGTCGTCGTCGCGCGCGCTGGAAAATCGATTTCGTGCACAGCTCGCTCTCGTCTCTCTCTCTCTCTCTCTCTCTCTCTCTTTCACTCGCTCGCTCCCGAGGTCTTTCAGACGACGGGCTTTTTTTAGAGCTCCGAGCCCAAGATAAAGCGCTCGCTCCGCACATACACTGACTGTCGCGTGTGCGAGCTCTCTCTCTCTCTCTCTCTCTCTCTCTCCGACTTCTCTCCTCTTTTGGATATGGGACGATTTATTGCTCGCGGACGATGGAATTTTCGCGCCCCCTCGCGCGAGAGATTTGTTCGCGGGGACTGACGAACAATTGGCCGATCGACACAAGTGCTGTCGCATTATGTAAAACGAGACGAAGATTGATTTCACTATAGTGGCTTAATGGCTGGTTTCAACGTTTTTTATCCCGCATCTTTTCCATAATTTTCCCTTCGATCCTCGAATATGGACAATATTATTTTTTCGGAGTAGAATCGTACAATAAACTAGTGCCTATCTAAATGGTTTTATTAATAAATAGATCTAACATACTCTACGCACTATTTTAAATTATGATATGAAATAAAAACATCTAGAAACTTTCTATGCACATATCAGAGAGTCATCAAAAGTTGTACAAGATATAACATATAGAGGGGGCACGTAATTAGCGAGGCCTAAAAAATAAGCATAATGGAGAATCAGTATGAGAGAGACTAGCCCGGGCACTCGAAAAAATTCAAGTCTGCGAAAAAGAAAAAAAAGAACTAAGAGAGAGAGAGAGAGAGAGAGAGAGAGAGAGAAGCAGACTAGTTGACCATCTCGGCGATTTCCCTGTGCCACGCTTCGTGTCTGCAGCTACCTTCCTCTTTCTCTCTGTCGAGTTGTTCTCGTCAATCCCAGATCCACTTCCCTTACCTTGCCCAACTCTTTGGGCACCCATATATAGACACACACGTGCGAGGAGAGTAGCTTTCGCCAGTGGCAGGCCAGGGAGCGGCCCTCTAACAACCATGTCGCGGCTGCTGCTATACGTATACTACTGCTGCTGCAGCTGCTGGGAATTCCGGAAATTCTTGTGCTCGTTACGTACGTCGCCGTACCGTATAAGAATAAGGCCTCTGGGAGGGCAAACAAATTTTCGAAACTCTCTTTCTCCCTCTGGCTCTTTTTATCTGCGTCCGAGACTAGCGCTCGGGCCTCTATAAACTCGTTCCTTTCCTCGTGCAATTGTAATTGGAGGAGGATAGTATCCATTTTTTTTGCCTGGGATAATTTTTGTTCGTTAGCGGACTTTTGGAATGATGAGATGCGCACGATATTGCCGGTGTAACGAGACTGTGAATGGAGGAATTATTTCTTGGTTCACGTATACACAAAAAGAAAAGCTCTGGTTGTGGCAACCAAAGACATTAGCTGAGTCCTAGTATTTAGTTGTGAAAAGCAAAAGCTTTGGCTCTCGCAACTGAATGTTTAAATGTTAAAACCAAAGATTTGCTTCTGACAACTAAATAGTATGAGCAACCATATATTTAAACACTGCAACCAAATAATGACAACCAATGCCTGTGGATGTGGCAATCAAAGGACTATGACTCTGTCAATTTAATGTTTAGATGCTAAAACCATAGTCCTTTGATTGCCATATCCACAGTCGTTCGTTGTCATTATTTGGTTGCAGTGTATAATTCTTTGGTTGGTAGATCCAAAGTAAATTTTCATATCTTGACCATTTCGTTTTGATTTGGATTTCACAACCAAAGCTTTAGTCATCGCATCTAAACGAATGTCATAACTAAAGTGTTTATTCCGTCTCGAATTTATCTTAATAGTCAATTTTTTAAATGTTAATTAACAAAAGCTATCCTCATTTTTTATAATTATTAATCAACGTTCGAAAAGCAACATATACTGTGACTAATTAATTAATGTGAATATATTAAGTGTGGATTTAGATTTAATTAAGGAAAGTTTTAATGCTAAGCACTTTTTCTACTGCAAGAGTTTGTGGAAAAAGTAGGGAATAGTATGTGACAGCTGCGTCTATAAACTTGCTGGACGCTCTAAACAATTAAGTCCGCAAAAAATTTGGAATAATAATGTTTTTCTTTCAGGTATAGCGAAGAAATAATAAAATTTCTAATGATTTTATATAATTTCATAAATATTTTTGCAAAGGAATAGGGTTATTTCGTGTATTTGTACCTTCTAGTGTATTAAATAATGAAATTCTCCACATAAATGATTCTCTAATTTTCATGTTATTTTATAACTTACTTTTTGTTATACGGTACTAAGATGTTCCATGCACTCAATTTGTCATAAGGTCTACTCACCTGCAACAAAAAATTAAACCAGAACATTAGCATTCGTCTTACACTAATTCATTTAGTATATCGAGTACATTTCCATACCATATAAATTCCAGTCTAACATCACACTCATTTACATTTATACCGATCCGCCAACCAAAAAGAAATAAAAACTCACAACACAATACAACTAAATAGCGAAATTCCCATCATAGCCTCATATTCGTTAATTGCTGGGCGTATCGTCACCAATAAAGATGAAATTACAAGCGGTTAACATAACCAGTTCGAAGTATAAAAATGTCAAAGGAGCGCAACTGCAGGCAACAAAAAAAAAACAGCGCTCGCGCGCTGCTCGTCCACCGAGCACGGTATGAAATTTAATTCCCAGTGAACAGTACATACGCCCAAGGAGGATGAAAAAGGACAAGAGAGTAGTTACGGGAGCACCGGTTACATCGCAGATTGCATTCGTTAATCGCGATTAACAGTCCTGAAGCGCGGCGAATTAAACGGCGAAAAAGTTCGGCGCGACATAATCGGGAGCTGCCGGCCTTTACAGCGAGAGACAGAGAGATTTTTCCGTTAATTAATTCGAGAAAGAGAGAGACACAATTTCGCATAGATGCACGTGTACTATACACTCTAGTCGGCGGTGCTTTTTTGTCGAGTAACTTTTATAATTAAGCCGCGAAGAAAACTTCGGGACCGACTGCTGCTGCTCTCGATGGATCCTCGTAAAATTGGTGAAACGCTCGACTTTTCATTTATTCCAGCTGGTTTCTCTCTGCTCTTAAGAGAGTTGCATTGGTATCGGGAGGAGCCGAAGGCGAATAAGCACACGCATTGCACCGGATTAAATTACGGCGCCCGAACTGCGAGGACATTGACGCGCATAACAAGAGCGCAATGTCACTGCTCCTGTGATGCACGGGAAAACCGAGAGTATGTCGTGAGCTGCGCATACGTGTATGTTATCTTGTTTGGAATCTTTCGTGGATGGGAGGAAACCCGGGGGAGGGGATCTGTATGTATGTCAAATGAGAAACACAACGGGAGATGAGTCGCGTAATGCGGCTAATGTTGGCATTCGGTCGACTATCTTATTATGTGCAGCGTTTGTTCTGCCCTGTACCGTTCCTATTTGTCAAATCGATCGGTTCGTCTGTATGTTTGTGCTTGAATTTCGGATGATTCTTTTAGTTGGTAGCGTTCTCTGCTGTGTATGCAATTTCGACAGAAATGAAATCTTTAATTTCTGTATTAAAGTTAATTCTGAAGTTTTCACATAATCACAGAAAATGAGAAAGAATTAGTGTGCTAGAACCATTATGTTAATTGTTGAAATAATTTATACATTATCAATAAATTAAATTAAATAAATTAAATTTTTAATAAATAAATTTAAAAAATAATAATTTATCTAAAAACTAGAACTACACGCTTCAAGAAGGATCTACTTGATATGTAACGAGAATCAACTGAACTATTTCGGTAAATTTTGCTTGAGCGATCGAGCTAAATCTACCGAAACAATTAGTTTTTATAGAATCGACTCAGTTAGATTTTAGTTAGAAAAGGTTAGATTCGAGGTTAAAATTTTCAGTAATTAATCTCATAACTTCGACACATTTACTTCAGCACAACTCTTAATTCAGTAAAATCTACCTGAGTAACTTCTGCTTGCGATTTTTTACCGCGAGTCATCCATAGAATTGTGAAAAAATTCCAAAAAATTGTAAATAAAAAATCATTTGAAAAAAAAAGAAACTATCCTATAGAATGACAATGAATATTTTTAAATAGTAATGTAAATTTAGTCGAGGCTCGCAGCTGTAGCCGCTCGTGCGAACGAAGACCGAAACTATGCTGTTTACGTCGCTGAATATTTTCGGTGAATTTCGTCGCCACTGTATATCTATATCGGTATGCAGGCGAGAGGAGAGCCTCGTACCTACGCGCGACCAAATGCAATATCCTCCCGGCTTCCGAATGCCATAGGTCGCCGTCCGCCGCTGCCGCCGCCGCACCCGGGATATAGACATAAGGATGCACAAACGCGTTGAGTTATACGGAGAGAGAGAGAGAGAGAGAGAGAGAGAGAGAGGCCTCCCGGTCATGAAATAACCATAGGGACGAAACTTGATAATACACTTTTCGTGTCCCAGGCGTTGTGCAAGTGTGTACGTGTGTGGCGAGCGTTAGCTCTGCGTTTACGAGAAACTTTTAGAATGGCGCGCTCGAATGCCGTGGTCGAGCGCGGTGATTTCCTACGTTATGGCCGCGGCTCTTTTTAACTTTTGAATAAAAGTCTTAAGCGACAGCGATATATTTTTATTAAAACGTACTGGACGAGTGTGGCGGAGTTGAAAATAGTGGAAGAACTGTAATGGCTCGCTACGTATGATATAAAGATGCTACAAATTCTAGTGTTTAGGTTAAGAGCCGATAAGCGATATCTTTCATTGTACCGTCTTTTAGACAGGCTACTTGCATGAAATTCAGTGTTTGACCGAATTTTAGGAGAAATATATGGTAGGATATGATGAAATGGTTAAGGGTATATTCTATTATAACAATTATAATAATATAAAATTAATGTAAATATTTATACAGCAAACAATTAAGCATCTCCTAATGAAACTAATGCGACCCACTTTATCTTCAATAAAAAGTAGAGCAAATTACGTATTTACAATAAACTGTAACGAGTTAAAATTTTCTCATAATTCTATAATTGACGAGACGAAACGAGACAATTGCAGGAACAATTAATTTAATTAAATATGATTAATTTTCAGTATGTAGAATGTATGTAGAATATATTCCGAATTATTATTATACTATTTTAACATGATTAAAATAAATATTATTTTGGTTTGGTAAATTGTTAATATTGATCAAGTTTTTGTTCTGTAACTGACCATAACATAAAAATAATTAATTGATCTATTACAGTAATAATTGAGTATGAATGTCTCACAATGGAGAATTATCGAAATTAAGCCTATTTAAATGTTTTTACAGAAAAACATTTGTATAGATTATTCAAAGAAAATTTATCAAGAGCTTTATCTTTGAAAAGCTGTATGATATATTAGATTACTGAAATTTTCCCTTTTTTCATGAGTGCAAAACATAAGTTTTCAAACTTATATTTCTAAGCACAAATAAACCACCGTCACTAAATGCACATGCACCTACTAAAATAATGTTATGCATGTTCTTGAAACGATTCAATGAAGTGTAAGCCGCTACTTCTTAATATATATATATATATATAATTGTATTTCGCAGTCTAAGATTATATTATGTTTATGTTTCACGGAGCAAACACGCCCCATCTCGAAGAAGACTCACAACCGAGTGATATTTGATGAGTGGTATATTGAGCTCAGCAAAAAATATTTTTGAGGACGAATAATAGTATTTTTCGACACGGATGGGAAAGTTGTTTTATTAGCGCGAAAAATTAACTTACACACCAGTGTCGAACAATATTTTATACCATGAGAGCCTAAAAATCATGTCAAAGTTTCAATTTTTAGGTTAAAGTGGTATAAAATAAATAATAAAATACGTGACAATTGAGCAGCACAAAATAATCTAAAATTTCTTGTTTCAGGTTGCAGAATAACAAAAAATCTATCTGATTAATCCTTTTATGAAAATAAGTGCAATAGTTCCGAAAATATCGACCGTGACATACATTATCTGAAAACTTTTCGGTGCTATCACAAAGCTTCCTTTTGTAGCGAAGCAAAAAGATTATCAATGTAAATTGATCACTCGAAAAAAAAGAAGAAAAAACAGCACTCGAAACTTTAAAGTCAACTGCTTTTTATATCTACACACCCGAGCAATGAACTTTTCGCAATCATATATTCATAAGCGTCTCGCGCACTCGTTATCGATGCAGGCGCAACCCCCCGAGTTGCCAAAGTATAGCGTTTGCGCGCTTTCTACGGTGTACATAGAGAATCGTTCATGCAAGTCAAAGACTCATCGAAATCGGGCTAATACGGAGTGGAAAGGGATGTATATGCAAGTCCGTAAAACTTGGTGCACTGGCGGGAGGAGAGGCAAAGTCGAAGACCGAAAACGCGCGGCAACGATATTACCCGAGCCCCGCGCACTGTTCCGCCTCCCCACCGCGCTACTTCAGCGCTAACCGCTTATCTTTCTCATATTCAATGTAGAACTTTCCTTTTGCCGTCCGCTAACTTTAAAATTCGCCTCAAGCACATTTTCCGCAAGCTACACACCTCCAGCTCTTATATATACTTTGTGTGTGCCTCTTGGGCTGAAGGATAAGCACTGCACCACTGGCAAAATATTTAGAGAGGTGTGGTAGCGACTGCTGCACGTTGCATTTTGAGCGTTGCGCGCAACACTTTAACGAAGTCTATACGAGTGCAGGAGGGGAGTTTTCCAGGAAAACTTTTCATATCGCTTTGAATAAATATTATTGCCGCTCGCATGCTGCGTTCTGGCCGACATGTAGGTCAAGGATGGATTACGAGACAATAGTTTGTGCTGACTTTTTTGAGAATGTATGGATGATGTTGTATGGGTCAATTTTGAAAAACTACTTATTACATAAGTGCATTGGTAAGTTATTTTAAATTGGAGTGAGCAAAACAGAATAAAAATTCAATAATATATAATTTATCTTAAGAATCTAGCTAGAACAAGGAGTTGGGCAAAGTTATGTATAAATTAATAAATACAGCAACATAAAGTGAATAGGAATAATATGAATGTAAAAAGCAAGAGAATAATTGAATCATTTCAACTTGCATAAAATTAGTCGTAAGAAAAGTATGAAATAAGTGAAAAGGAAAGTGCACAAAAAGGCAGGAACAAAAGTAGCGGAAAGTCATGTTATCCGGACAGAAAAAGAAAGCGAGGAATAATATAGCGTGATAATAAGAGCTTTCTGCAATATGCGCGGCATTAGCGAAACGACTGCAGAAAAAGGATATATATATACATACAGCAACAGTAAGCAACGTAGGATTTCGCGCGCTTTCAAACGACTTTCGCGAAGCTCGATTGTCATCCATCATATGCGCGTCTGTTTACGGGGAGCGAAACAACCTGCGAATACTATTCAATTTTCCTGATGAATAGCTTGAATACTCTTGCCTCCCCGTCTCCGAGAGCATTCCATTGCACAGTCCTTCCAAGCCATTCCACTTGCTGCTTAGAAACGCTCCTTTATACCGTTTCTCCGTATACTCGTGAAGCGCGTATATACTTTCAACTTCTTCATACTTTCTTGATCTTTACGCTTTCGCGATATTCCGGATAATAATAAGCAGCTACATTTATTCAGCATTCTCACAAATTAAAATTGTATAAAACAAGGCAAGATTTGAAATTTTATAAAATCGTTGTGTGATGAATACATGAATATGATGAATTGAATTTATGAAGCCAATATATAGATATTCGATTATATGATATTAGAAAAAAACTTTCATAACACAGAAAATATGCTAGAGCGTATATAGACATAGACACAGTAGTAATAGACGAATGTAACCAGACGTATAGATCTATTTTATAACAAAACTTCATTATTTTATTTTGTTTGTTTCTAGCGTTTAAATATAGCTAATTCGTGAAAATCACTATAAAAATCACTTTTAAAATCATAATATAATCTGACAACATGACCATTTTTTTCATTGTATCCTAAGAATATAATGCAAGAAAAATTGTATCCTAATGATACAATGCAAGAAAAATTCTTATGCTATCAGATTTTATTATGATTTCAAGAGTGATTTTCAAAATGATTTTTATGAATTAACTGTATAAAGTTCTAGAAAGAAACAGGAAATAAAATAATGAAGTTTTGCTATCAAATAGATCTACGTACCCGCTTATATTCCATCTACTGCTACTTTGTAAGTAATGTAAGATTTAGATGCTCTAACCAAAGTTTTTGCTTCTTACAACTAAATACCAATCAACTAATGGCTTTGGTTGTCACAACCAAAGCTTTTCATTCCGTGATCTACACGAAATTCAAAACAGAATTTTTAAAGCCAAAACTTTGACCCAGATTTTTATCGCAGTGAGCTGCTCAAAATTGCAATTTTTCATTTTGGAAAAACGCCGCTGCAACACGCGTACAACTCGCTGTTAAATCAGACAAACTGACGCTGTCGACTTGCAACTTGTATAAAGAACAGTTATGAGTGTGCGACTGACGTCGGTACAAATAGTGCTTTAACATCTCGAATGCAGTGTTATTCTATTTTCCTTGCAATGACTTTACAAACACGTATTTACTTAATGGTAGAAAATTTTAACTTTAATGAATATACAGGTGAAATACACAGGTTTCTTTATTTTAATTACAAATGATAAGACAGGTATTAATAATTTAAAACTATTCACAATTCAGTTCAGAAACATTAAACGAAGTACCAGCTCTCGAACAAAACAGTGGCAATCTCAGCAGATCACAATACATATCTCGACGAAAAAAAAACTTTGAAAATCAACAGACTATAAAACTGAACTCGCCCAAACAACGCATCACGCGATGCGCGCTATAACAAGGTATACGTATCGCGAATCTCTGAATCTGTCGTTCTACGAAACGCGCGATACACAAAAAAGTCCATCAAGTCGAAGAGCACAACAACGCATCCGTATAGCGACTCGCGTCCCCGTTAAAAAATTAACCGATTCGTTGATCCTTCGCACGCGAATGCCCACCTCGCCTCCCCAGTATTATTTACTTTTCCATCTCTATATACTGCGCTTTTCAGACGACCAACAAAAAAAAGGAAGAAAAAACGTCCATCTCCGATCGCGAGTGGCGAATGGTTATTATTTCCCCCTTTTTTTTCGCGCTTTCGAAAACTCGCGCGTGGGCGATATTGTACCCGTTTATTTTTGTATTCGCTGCGCCCGCACCGAAAGCTTTTTCCCTGCAGTAGTAGTTGCGCGTGGTCTCTTCCCCCCGAAAAAAGGCACGTTTTACGCCTGTCCCTGACGTGTCTTTATTGTGGCAAACAATCGCATAGCGCGCGTGAGAGAGGCGTTAATTGTTGGATGACAGCCCGACGAGTATAGACACGACAAGAGAGGGTCGAGGTCTTGACGAGGCGACGTTTCGCGTGCATTCATCCCCCTTTTTCCGATCCCTTTCTTTCTGTTTTGTATGCGTTTTACCATTTGTGTGTGTGTTTGTGTGTGTATGTGTGTATTTTTTTTCTCTCCACTTTTTTGACGAGAGAGAGAGAGAACGGATATAGCGAGAGAGCGTTTTGTTTCGCGCTCGTTTCGAATTGCCGGTGATTTCAGAGTTCGCGCCCGCCCGCCCGAGCATCGTTTGTAAGCGTAATCCCTGCAGCAGCGCGCCCCTGGCCGAATTCGACAGTTTGGATGTTACGCTTATACCTTTTTTTTTTGATTCGCGGCTGCGCGACGTGAGATAATGTCGACGAGGTAACGAAAATATAGATGATATGACTGGTTGGCGCGCAGCATTGTTTTTTCTTTCTTTCTTTTTTTGGTATATCTGCAGGGGCGAATTTTCTTTGTGCCAACTGTTGAGCTGGAATCTTGATTCCTCGAATTGACTGTTTAATTGGCTTCTTGCTGGCTATATTCGTTAAAAGCAAACGTATTGTCAAAAGTAATTAGCAGAACGATTTTCGTCATTATATATATAGAACGTGACAATTAACCGGCAAAGCATGGGAGAACTGTTTTTTTTTCTATCGAACGAGTCTTTGACCGGAAAATCCGAATTGAACCAAGTATAATTGCATCACAATAATCGGACGTAGTTGGCAACAAAACCAAAGAACAGATTGAATTCGGCCCGGGCATCCGATATACAACAACGTTGTTTGCAAAAGTTCCCGAACATGTATATATACATATATACAATAAAAGCTTTAGCAAAATAACGGATCAATATAATTGATAACGTCGGCTACAATAAAGCAGTTTGACGGCGACAAAAGATATCTCGCGGGGCTCGGCGAGCATTCTAAAAAGGCGTGTTTATCGCGCTCTCAAAATATATGCGCTGAGCCAGCTCTCTCTCTCTCTCTCTCTTAATTTTTGTTTTGTTACAAAATAAATTTATCTCTCTCTCTCTCTCTCTCTCTCTCTCTCTCTCTCTCTCTCTCTCTCTCTTTTCAATAGAGCACCGATAATCATCAGAGTTCTCAAGCGCGGAGGTTAAAAGCTAAATATTCGTAAAGCAGAGGACAATATTCATCGGCGCTGTCCAAGCTCAGCGTGCGCACAAGGGCTTCTCTCAATCGTAAATATTTCGATTCGCTCGGGTCTTATCAGGTGTGAAAAATTAAACCGCTGAATGCAATCAATACCGCGTCGACCATCGATATATATATATATATATATTTCTCTCGCGTAATAGCTTTTCATACGCGCCAGAGTCACGTCGATATCAAAGCGTATATAACCCGAACCCGTCGACTACGACACGCGGCGAGAGATTCAGCATATTGTAAAGGTCCAGTTGACGTGCGCGATCAGTGCGTACATCTGGGTCTATGTATGTATACACGTACCGACTGGTATGCATATACAGCCGCAGTCGCGATCAGTCGGGAAATATTGAATTTAAAGTGGAATTTTAATGAAAATAGCGGCTGCTAATGACATTAATTTAAAGTCAAATTAATTTAGCGAGGGTTGCACACTAATTTCAATCCAGTGTATACGACGAACCGGCTGCATGCGCTGCTACGGTTCCCATAACGATTTGTATACCGGCGCTAGCCGAGCGACACTTCAAAGCAGATGAAATTGATTATTTTATGAGAGAGAGAGTGAGAGAGGGAGAGATTACGCTTGTTTTTGGAAAATTTTTGACCCTACGAATTAAACATTATGGTTATGAAATTATTATTAAATTAATTGAAGCACGTGCCGCACGGGAAGAGTACAATGAATGGCGCGATTTAATTGGAGATAATTAATAACATCGATAATTACTTTGAAATCAACAACATGTTAATTTATGAACATAATTAATCGACGAATCTTAACTGGAATAATGAAAACGCCATTTTCTTACGGAGTGGGAGGAAAAAAAGTTAACGCATCATCGGGAATAAATTTGTGTTTTTTCATTACGGTATAAATACGTTTGGGAGACGTATTGAACTGACGCAATTATACATTGTAAATTTTTACACTAAAAAGACCATGTACTATATAATGACACTATATAATAATACCATATAATTGTTTGACTCTAAGGAATTAAATTTTATCAGCAGTTTTACAGCAATAAAGTTTCGGAGTGTTAAAATTGAAGCTGGTATATGCTTAGGAATACTCGAGCAAGAGTTTCGTTTTATCATCAAAATCTCAAAATATTCGATTTCAATAAAAAATGTTATTTATGTAAAATTCAAATACTTTTAGAAAAGATTGGTAAAGCATTACGAAGAAACGAAATTTAAATGTCAATTCTAGAAATATCTTTGGACTACAATAACGAGGACAAATGTTGTATAGAACTTGGAGTATGTACATTTATGTATTCAATTCAATTATTTATGTTTTACTGCAAAAGAAGCGAACAGAGTTCTCTAATGCAATCATCAATATTCTGTTATTATTCCGAAAGATTATGAATTAATTAGTGCATAAAGTAACGTCCAGAATGAGTCCAACCATAAAATCTTTATAAAGCTACCTACTAACTTACTAATGCAGTCTGACTTGATCAAGATTCTTTATACATATCAAACATCACAAGCTTTTTATTTAACATCTGTAAGATAATCGATTAGACTAGCTTCAATGCAGAAACGCGAGGGAATCTATAAAGAGCTAAACTAGATTTATAAGAGCCTCAAGAATGTCCTTATAAATGCAGCCAATATAAATGCAGCCGATTGAAATTGGCATTTTCAAGCTTTAGCGCGTCTCGGGCTCTCTCTCATAAAATCGATTTTCCTCGGACATACACGTGCAATCATCGGGAGGGGCCTCTCCACTGCAGCACAAGTGCCATGTGAATACGAAGGAAGCGAGCGAGCTAGAGAGAGAGAGAGAGAGAGAGAGAGAGAGAGAGAGAGAGAGAGAGAGAAGTAACGTAATATAGAGTGCACACCACTTAAGCGGCTCCGGTGCAGGCGCGTCACGTACGTAAATCGATCGGCCGCCGCGACTACACAGCGCTTTTCTGTCAACGAGCAACTATTTAACTTCCTCCTTCGTGCGATAAGGAGGCATACATACCTTCGCGCGGTGAAGGCTACTTTTTTTTTCTCTCTCTCTCTCTCTTCTTCCATTATGGCTGCTCTGGCGCTCGCGGTAGTGGTGGACTTTTCCGCGATTTGACGACGTATGCTGAAACGAGTCATAAAATGGTCCTGTAATGGAAACACGCTCTCGCGGACTATATACTATCCCAACGACCAATCAAAGTACATCGAGTGTGGTGTAGGTCGATGATGATACTTTCATTGGTGTTACAGTGCTTTTATCGCGTTTGGCATTTCCTTTTCTTTTTCTTTTTTTCTCTCTTTAACTTCCGTTTCTTTGGGCTATTACTGTTGCACGATCGCAAAGGAGTTTACGTTACGGCTAATTTAGATGGTAAAAAGTCGGGGATACCGTACTTGGATCCACCAGTATAGACGAGGATGAGGCAATCGATGAGGATCCTGTTATTGATGATTATTTCGTGTTGATATTTTCAATTTTTCACGACACTTACTTCATCCATGCTTACCCCTTACTTAGGATACAAACTCGCTCTTCACCTTATTATAAGAAAAAATTAATTTCCATCTAATTCTTTAGAACATATGCCAGTTACGTAGCAAAATGAATATTTAGAATGGTAAATTTCATATATATTATATAAAACCAACAGGATAACAAAAAATAAGAACATTTCACAATTTCTTTAACGTAAATAACGACAACCTCGTCCAGCAAACGAATAAAGTGTAAAACAAAATTTTCCACTATACGAGCACCTAATGCATCCTCCGAAGACAACAAATAACCGCGCACAGGCACAAAAGCAGGAGAGAGAGAGAGAGAGAGAGAGAGAGAGAGAGCTGCCAAGGAACGATACAACACGAGGGGGTATTAATATTGTCGCGCTAGCTTGATAAATAGTTTCGGTCGAAGTTAGTCGCGGTGAGAGAGACAGAGAGAGAGAGAGAGAGAGAGAGAGAGAGAGAGAGAGCGAGAGAGAGCCTGCGGGTTGCTGCCAGGACATTGTGGGCATTGTTAACAACGCGCGCCACGCAAGAGCCCATATTCTCTCTCTTCTCTCTCTCCTCCGCTGCGCGCTCTAGAAACGTGTCGCGTGTGTTACGTGTGTATGCTGCATCGGAGGCTCACGAACGCCATAGAATTTTGGATACTTCAAATTGCGCAGCGGACGACACGAGGCACGGGATTGTGTATATATCGATTTTTGGGTTTATGGCCCAGTTATGCCGAGGCCCCCATGGCAGTCGAATCTTTACCCCGGGAGCCTTTTCCTGCGCGCGGTGCGGATACCTACTGCTAAAGCGCGATCGACGGTAACAAAAGACGATATTGAGTGCGCGCTAGAGCGCCAAGCTATGCACTGGAGATTATTTAAATTCTTGGATAGGCTTGATAGATTTACGCGCTGGGCGTACCTCGACGCATTATAAATCAGCTATGTCTTGTTGAAAAACAAAGCTGAGTAATTTTATTGGTGCGATAAAACTTTGAGACGCCTGACGCAATGTGTA
The DNA here is from genome assembly GCA_900490015.1 of Megastigmus stigmatizans. Taxonomy (NCBI): domain Eukaryota; kingdom Metazoa; phylum Arthropoda; class Insecta; order Hymenoptera; family Megastigmidae; genus Megastigmus; species Megastigmus stigmatizans. The sequence goes on along the minus strand of UELV01134143.1, from coordinate 4,436 downwards.
TAAACAAAACAATCATAAATCAGTTTGTCCTGTTACGAGGCAAAGTATAGGTAAGCGTTCTAATTTCAGCTGTTGTCGCAGATCTTTGGGCATTCGGACGTGTAACGATTTTAAATGCAACCTCTCAGAAAATCGAGTGTTGAGATACGGATTCTGAACTAAGTGCGAGACGAGAGATTGGGCTATTGGTCGATGCTGAATACAACCGGCCTGGGCTAAAAGTCTGGGGATAAATCTGCCCCATGAAGTCCTCGGCACGTTTTGCCAATCATGAAGGAGGTAAAGTACTTTTCTCTTCGGTAAATTGAATAAAGCTGTTCTCTTCCCGGACTCTAATAAAGGAATCTGTTTAATTCACTTTAGCGCGAAAGTAAGTAAGAAAAGAACTCTTAGCGAGGCAACGAAATTAAAGACTCTCGGGTATCGCATTCTTGTAATTCTTTTACTTTTTTTTCGGACAGGAGTAATTTAAAACCGAAGATAATAGATATAGCGGTTTTAATTAAACTTGGTTTCCGGCAAGCGTCGATTAAGTCATGACTAAATGACTTTAACATATTTTTATTTATTTCTTGACAATAAAAGCATAGCAATTATGATAGAAATTACAATACTAAAAAATCCAAAAAACAAATTATTTCTTATACATATATTTAAGTAAATAGTATATTACACACCTAGGAGGAAAATGTAAGTATTCTTTTTTATTTCCCGTGGTGTGTATACTATTTTTCTGCCTAGCGAGGCCGAAATTACCACTGTCTCAAGCCGGCTCCGGCCGGGAAAGTGGTACTTTCGGGCCGCTAGGTAGAAAAATTCTTTAGTACTGTGATGAGTGTCGTATTGTTTATTCATTGCTTATTATTGATTTTGAGAACTAAGTTAATACCAAAATCAACGTTGAGCCAAGCAGTTCATTCATTACACATTTTTTTACTTAATTTTCCCGTTATTTATAATTTCAAAAGCATTTTCAAACTTGATAAATTGCCAGAACTTCAGCTCGAAATTTAATTAACGAAGGCAGGAACGTTACAAATTATAATTAATTTACATTATACGATGCATGAAGTAAAAATTTTACCTAAAATATCAACTGCTGGTATTGATCTTTTTAGTGCACTGAAAATTTCCACTTTATTTGTAACTAATAATAGGTTATTTACTAACTTTGATTTTTAAAACTTTACTGAATTCAAATAATCATTATTGTTATAGTCATCTTATTTTTTTTAAAATGCTCGCATAAATAATAATTGATCTAATTAATACATATATCATTTTGCGGTCGCTTTACGAATCGATTAAATTTATTAATTTTTATGTTTTCTCGCCTTTTTGTTTCGGGCTACTATGTGCAAAGACTAATTGATGTAATTAATTAATGCTTTTGTATTTCATAACAGTTTCTCATTTCAAAGCAAAACATCTATTGCTTATGTTATCTAATATTTTATACTTATTCTACAAACTAAGCGTTAGTAACAAGTCTCCGAAAATGCACTAATCGATGTATTACCTTCGCTCTGTATAACTAAAATCTGCATAAATACACATCGCAAGGTGCATAATTATAAGAAAAAAAGCGGTGGCATCAAATAATTATTAATTGTTACGTCACCCAAAATGAAGAACCTCAATCGTCTTAATTCTTCGAATTCGCGAAACAAGCTGCACACCGAAATACCAAAAAAAAAGACAAACAAGACGAAAAAGAAAAATAAGAGGTTCAGTGGCTCCGTGTAACCGCCACGGTAAAAAAAAAGAGAAAAACAACGTAATTAAGATACACTCGGTTGAAAAATCACACATCATTTGCAAAACAGAAACACGCGGTCGCGTTTCGTCAGCGGGACACACCGTAGCTCGAAGAGCATCCGCAACGAAAGTGTGCGGTGCCAGTGCAGCGGCTGAATTAATTAGCCATCTGCGGACGGCATTAAAGAAGCAAGAGAGAGAGAGAGAGAGAGAGAGAGAGAGGTAAGCGGCCGGCAGCGGTGGACTCATAAATCGATCGAATAAGTGCGCCCCGTCAAAATATGTCCTTTCATTAAGAGCTGGCGAGGTATATATACAGGCGCGACTGCACGCAGAGCGCGGCTATATCCAAACTCTCCTGCGCTGCGGCAGGCTACTTTTTTATCCGATCCGTTGCGCGCGGCTTTATTATTAAATGTGTGCGCGCGCGCGCGGACCGATGAATCATGCGCAGCAGCAGCTCTCTCGGCCCCGATATATATATTTCGCGATCATTTTTCATGAATTTCGCAATGATTTCGCTGAGAATGAGGTCTCAATTTTTATAAGCGGACCGACCGCACCGATGGTAATTGTTCATTTTTTTTTAATCTTATCGCGCGCACAGTTTGACGGCATATGCTTATTAAGAACTTTATTACGATTATTTGCATAAACTGTCACTGATGTATACGTACCATGAGAATGTTTCATTTAAATAACGGTATATTTAAATCCGTTTTAGATCAAAAATATATTTACACTTTTCTCTTCATTAAGAAATATTGTTATGAATAAAAGTTTAACGTTGGTTTCCTTCTTACGCGAAATTAGCCGATCGTAACAAAATTCCTTTTCGCGGCATTGTAATATTTTCAGCATAAATGCAAAGTGCTTTTTACGACGAATACACTATATACTTGAATTTCCGCGATAATTCAATCAACGCTTAAAATCGTGTCGCCACGTAGTACCCGAACTATGAAATAAAATTCGTATCACTGCGCGTGTAATATTCGAAATTTCTAAGAATTCCTATACTTAGCGGATTTTACGGGTCAACTTTCTTTACGGCGCCGACCCGCGCTCCGCAGCTCATCCACCCCCTCCTCACCCCTCTTTTCTTCTAAACACGATAAACGTCAATCTGCTTATTAAAACTAAAGCGGCGACTAATAAAATTCCCAATGTCGATAACGCATAGGGAGCAGTAAGGGGATAGCAGCTTGTCGCCCTCTTCGCCTCTCCCGAAGTAAAATAGCGCGATCGTAAAGTTCGCACGCGCTCGAGCAGCGACGGCCGGCAGCTACTTTGCAAACCAAAAAGCTCGCGCAGGCAAAACCTGCCGCTACCGCCGCTGTGCAGCTTTTTTTATCCATGCGCGCGAAGCTCGCATTTCTCCCCGCTGCTGCTGCTGCTGCTGCCTGCGGAGTCGCGGTGCAGCGCGCGAAAAGCCGGGTGAGAAAAGACTTTGTGTTTTTATACGAAAATACGGGGGTTCGGCTGCTGCGGCTCGTATATATTCGAATAACATTCGCCGATCCGTTTAAACTCTATGCATTTTTCGGGCTAGCTGCAGCAGCGCAGTTCTTGAATCGAGAAAGGGCTGGTCGTGAGGTGCTTAGTTTTATTGCCACTGCAGGCAGAGCGAGAGAATGGGAGAAGAGTCGAGAGGAGAGAGATCTTTATATATCTGGAAACGGAAAAATGAAACTTATACGGCTGCGCTTACGGATAATTAAAATATGAATTTCAAATTTAACCCGGCACTGAGAGATCATGAATTTAAATTAATAATTTTGGTACGGCGTAGCTCTAGAATATATAGCCGGCCACTTTTAAAAGTCGTGATTAAAATCTAATAGTTAATTAGTGAGATCGGATATGTTACGAATGTTATGGGACTGATTATATTTAATGTATTGTATTTCATTAAGGTCCCAGTGCTTTTTGATGATTAATTACCTATCTGATCTGAATTATAGAATTGATTGATTTCATATTGTAAAATAGATATAACTTGTTGGATTATGTTTACAGCGCATTAAAATTTTTATTGCATTCATAAAAACTGCCACTATGAATGTATCTCAAATAAATTATCTATAAAGGGACTACGCTTTTAAGCTTACGAATTTACATATTATATTCATATTAGGTGCACAACTTTGCTTCCGCCGATTTTTTCGAAAATTTGAGGCTTTATTCTGAAAAAGTGATTAGCTGTTTATGATTCAAAGTACTGTCCGTCACTAGCCACTACTTTTTGCCATCTTTCGGGCAATTGTCGGATACCATCTCGAAAAAACGATGCGTCTTTTGAGGCGATCCACAAATCGATCCATTCTTTGACTTCTTCATAAGAATGGAAATGCTGCTCAGCTAGGCCATGTGCCATCGATCGGAACAAATGGTAGTCGGAAGGAGCAATGTCTGGAGAGTACGGCGGGTGGGGTAAGACTTCCCATTTTAGGGTTTCTAAGTATGTCTTGACGGGTTTTGCGACATGTGGCCGAGCATTGTCATGTTGCAGGATAACTTTATCGTGTCTCTGATACTGTAGGCATTACTTGCTGAAGACTCGTGCCAAACGCAAGAAGAATTAGCAGAATCATTGGGAGTCACTCAACAAGCAATTTCGAAACGCCTCAAAGCCATGGGAATGATTCAGAAGCAAGGAAATTGGGTTCCTTATGAAT
>UELV01134142.1:12262-35328 GCA_900490015.1 Megastigmus stigmatizans | reverse complement strand
TTTCGCAGTTCACTCCGACGACTAGTATTAATCTTATCACCTTTCGGATACGATGACATTTTACTTTCTTTTTACTCTGTGTACGCTCTCGTAGACTGAAAAATCGAAACTGACGCTTAGCAAGACTCGAAACTGACGCGCTACTTTTAACATAATATAACCGAAATCTTTTGTGTCAATGCCCCCAGTACCTACTATACCGTTATTTTGAAAGAAAAATACAAAGGTGGGGTTCTACTATAAGTCTAAGTAAGAAATTAAAGCGACTACCTGAGTAGTGCTCCGCCCCATTTGCTGTACGCTGGAGCCCGTAGTCAGTATTCAGAGAGCGCTCGCTCCAATGCTCATAAAATTTGAACGATTGTAAATATCGTTTTGCAGTTTTCAGGGCGTATTTTTGAACATCAAAGCTAACGATTCATGGAAAAAAAAAAAATTTTTTTTGAAGCCTCTAACGTATTTTCCCCCCTTAATGGGTTAATTTACATTTAATACTGTTACCTGAGGCTTCTGACGTAGGCGCTACTGGAGTACACTGCACATACTCATGTATGCGCATTCGCTTGTGCGATACATCAACATGGTTAAAGATAATCATTTACTTTTAATCGTATCATATTCGAAAATATGTTTAAACGTTTAGGCAAGTGGAGATAGGCAGTAGCAGTAGAACATCTTCAAATATCTAAACAATTAAAGATTTCGTAACAGAAAACATCTTCTTATGTATTAAGAAGCTTTCTTACTCAATACACCTAAATTAAAATATTTTATTCTGTTTGCACATCCCCCATGTCAAGTAACATGCACCCACTCATTCATTTCCTCATGTACTCACACATCCGCCCAGACAACAATGTCAGAAGTTTCATAATTGTGCTATCATTTTTGTCTATGTTTCCTACGTCCACAATGTCAAGAAAATGACTTATTTTATTATTATGATACAGTTTTCAAAATGCTTAATTTACCATAATATCTTTCTAATAAAAGACTGTATATGTAAAGTTTAAAGTAAATCGACAAAAGGTATCACCTTAACCGAGGGAGCGAACAGTAAGTAACGTAAGATAACTGGTAAAATATTAACTTCGCTCCTGTTATATATAAAAGTAGAAGTGGAATTTTTTTTGTTCCCAAGTGTCAACGATGTACTTTTTTATTTACTTAAACTTCATATTTCAAATCCAAAAATATCTTGCCAGATGGCTACAATATCACCGAAAATTTTCAATTTCATTTATTAAAATCCGAGATATTGCATATCAAATACCTAATAGAAATTTTCGAATTTGCAGCAGTGTATGAAAATATATGAAAATTTTTATCTTACTAAATCTATTAAAAGCTTATTTTTACGAAGTAATTTCATGTTTTAGTTGACTCTAAGGTGAACGTACCGGTACCCAAACGCTTAAATATAACTTATAACGGTAAATAAACTGAAAAGATTTAAATTAAAATACTATTTTATCAAGAACCAGTTAAAATGTTTCAATAAATATAAGTTGCCAAGTGTTACTAACGATGTTGCTCCGATAAAGGGTCATGTTCGGATACTGGGACTTTTTACCTTATACGATTTTTTAAAGCCCTAATTTGTAGATTTGAAGCTGCCGGTGGCCTGTCTGACAAATAATACGCCGTCAGGAGTGGAAGATCGACCATTGGCGCGATCGAAGAGATTGTACATGTGGCTGAGACTACGGGGAGAGGAAATCACTTTTCTCGCCCCATTTTCCGAGAACGCTACATTGTCATGAGTTATTCGATGGCCCAAAAAAGAAGGAGCTCACGGCTAGGGCTGCTCAGGGGCCTCTGCTTGGTTCCGACATATAGAACATCTCCTATGACGGAATCCTACGCACGAAGATGTCTGAAGGGACATTTCTGGTTGGGTATGCACATGACGTAGCTGCGGTCATCATCGCTCACGATGTTGAAGCAGCACAGATGCGTCTCAATCAGATAAAGCGTCGTGTCTCCAGGTGGATAAAGGAGCATAACCACGGCCGCGAAAACCGAGATCGTACTTACTACAGGTATAGATATCTCTACGATACGTGGCTTTAAGGTGCAGGATGTGACAATCTGAACCAAGCCAGCGGTGAGCTACCTGGCAGTGATGCTTGATACCAAGCTCATTTTCTGGAGCCACAACGAGAGAGCAGCGGACTTAGCAGGGTAATGGCCACACATTGGGGGTCCGAGCCCCTGTAGGAGACGTACGCTTGCGAGCCGCGGAGTCCATAATGCTCTATGGGATGGAAGGGCCCTTCGTATCGCATCTTCGTACAGTCTTGAAGGCTGCGGTGTTGGTCATCGCGGGAGTCATCCCCATAGACCTGCTAGCTCTGGAGTGTAAGCTGGTCCACCAGACTAAATCGAAGCTCGGCGGCGTGTCCGCAGCGGAGAGAGCCTGGGCCGATACACTAAATGCTTGGCCACAGCGTTAGTGACTGGATCCATGGGGACGCTGGGCCGCTCGGCTGATTCCTCAGCTCGAGGCATGGCTCAACCGCCCCCACGTATTACTTACGTAGTTACTTACTTATTTCCAGTTCACGAAAATGGTAAAGTATAATTACTACATCAAACTTTAGAAAATATAACATGAGAAAATCGGATTCATCCTCGACGAAATTGTCTGTTTGTTTATTTTCACAGTAAACTAATATAACGGTTTAAAACGACAGCAGAAAATGCTTGAAAATTGAACTTTTTAGACTTAACCATAATCGACGTGAATTTGAGGAAAAGTATAGTATACTCCGATATTTGAATCCATTTAAAAATGTTCTCATGTACGAAACTTTTGAAAAGAATCCTAAATTTTTCGAGATAAATTATTAAATGGAGAAAATTACACGTTACATGCGTTTTAATACCATAGAATAATTCAAATCGAAAAATGAATGCACCATACATAGGAAATTTGCGATTGAGACATTTATAGCATTCGAGAAGATTAATCTCTCGGTGACATTTGTAGCGAGAATTTTTTTTTTTTTTTTTTTTGAAAAGTACATTATATTAAACAAAAGTGAAATAATTTTTTTTGAAATACCTGGTATTCTTACTAGACATGCTGAAATATTTTTCGATGGATTAAATGTATACCATGACTGTTTTAAATACGTGGCTGTGGTTCCGATTTTTCGTTACGTTAAATTACAGGTCCATTATCATGCTATTGCATATGTTGTAGTAATAATTATTGTAAGTGGTTAATTTTTTTAAAGAATTTACTTGCGTTCAGAGCAACTGTTTGGGGTACCAGCTGAAAACTTTCTATGCAGTATAAATGAGAAGATATTCTATGTGATTTTCGGTTTAATAGCAATGAAGCATACCACCGATTTTTATTTAGATATTATAGATTTTCGATACATTCTCTATTTATCGCCTTTGACAACAACGAGGATCCATACGCTATGAAGATAAAGAATAAAGCGTTTGTAACGGAAAACACGAGTATTTGTATTATGAACGAGTGGTCTTATAAACATAATATTTCTGACCAATTTAAAATGAAGTTGGTAAAGTATATGTTCTCTTGAATGCATTATAAATACCACATGACACCCCTGCCATGCATAATAACTCTTTCCACATTCCATCCCGTATATTTCCATGGAAATATCAAACGATCGAGCCATACTCAAGCCGAAGGAAAAAGGTAAGCATGGCATTATCATTATTCATTTTCGCCCGATTGCCGATCATCAATCGATCACTCCTTCTTCGAAAAGACAACAGCATAAACCTATCCAATTTCCCGCTCCGACCTTAGCCTTCGAGCATACGGAAGTGGGGAGAGGAATGACGCGGGCAAATATGCGAGCCTTGAGGCTTACGCAATGCTATATTTTTCCCCGCGGAGGACAATAAATTGCCAGGCTATCTCAACGACGGCGACGACTTCCTCGTTTGCCAAGGATTTTCTTCAGATACCCCTAACGAGATACACAAACATGTTTGTGTCGTCCTGCTACGATGAATTTTATTTTTTTTCCCCGTAGTTCGCGATGATGTAGCGTGGGTTTGGATATACGCGTGTGTATGTGTGTGGTTTCGGGATCATCAACATTATCATTTCTTAAGTTCGATGGGACTTGTTGTATTTGGACTGCTCAGAGGGACGGTGTACATGTTTAGTTTTAATTTTTTTCTATATGTAGTTAAATAGAAGTTAATTTAACAATGTATTTTTATGAATATCAGTTTCATAACAGATCCAAAAATGTTTTTAAAATGCTGGATAATAAAATTATTAAATACATGAATCTTTTGCATATACATGCGCATACTTTGAAATACCACTTACTACCTCATATTTAACATTATTAAATTTTATGATTCGCACAAGCAACACGTGGCCAAGCTTTATTACGTATAGAAAAGCGAATATCCACACTTACGATGTTCAGAAAATGACCTCCTCGTCGATTTGTCGCACCCGGCACTTGAAGATCGCAGTGCGGATCACTTCTTCGCTATCCCATCAGATATAGAGAACATTCTTATCCCATTTATTCGGTTGGAACATCAGTTTAGTTCTCCAAGATCGATCTATTACTTTCCTCACTTGGAACTCTCTTAGTGCATGATCCACTTTTTATCAATCGATCGCTATACATTCTCAGAAAATCTGTTGGTTCTTCTGATATGTTACATGGAATACTATATTGACACATCTATCCATACTAGAATGTATAAAAATATTGCAGTACTGTAATCAAATTTACATGATTTTAATTATTAAGGTAAGTCCTTACAATATGTATTTTAAAGTGGATATGAAGAATTCTTTAAAAACTCTAAAAAAATAAGTAATGCAAACTAGAGCAGGTATTAGAGAAACTGTATACGGCAGCATCTGGATCAGTTGCAGTACCAGGCCAACCCCATATACATTTATCGCCCAGCCGACAGTGGATAACGAACCGGGCAAGAAATGTAACTTGATAAAGCGAAGTAGTCTTCCCGCGTACATACATGTACACATTTACTTCAAATGCACGTATACACCATCCACAGCCATTCAATCGAGGATACGAGCACCGTCGCGCACGCGCACTGCGCACAATTTTAGCCGCGGTGTTATTTACTCCGACACACGCGTCTCAATTTCACTCGTCTTGAAAAATGCAACCAGCCATTTCTCGCTCGCTGGAATAACTCGATATGTCAATCCACTATACAGCTGGTCTAGTATAATAGTCAAATACAATAGCTTTTCTACTGTATAGCAGTGGAAAGTTTTTTCACTCATTGAACACGCGGCTCGTCACGATGACGCAACTGGTTTTTCCTCTCTTTCGCCTTTAAATGTTTGCGTTTCGGATTGATAGAGAAAACACGGGTGTGCGTTTCATACCGAAAAAAGAGCGAGTGACGGATCGAACCCAATGTAGAGAGCTCCGTTGATGTAAGATGTCGTTGATCTTTCTTTGTGGAATTTTGAGGAGTGATCTGTACTTTGTTGAATGATTAGGCGTTTAAAATTTCTTTTAAAATTCACATGATTTGATAAAACTTTATTAACAAATTACGAAATTATTTTTTTAATCAGTTATGTGTTACAATATAAAAGTACTTCAATTTATCCTCATTGATATGCCTCTTCTAATATACCCAATACGACTTTTTCTCCAGCGTTCAAGGATCCTCAAAAAAGCTCGACTCACCTCTTAATTTACAAAAGGAAAATATAGATGCTTTACAAGGAGATTAAAGATCATCCTGCTTGATTAAAGCCAGTTAAACAACAGAAAAATAGAAGAGGAAGTACAGCAACATTCCTCGACCGCAGTGCTGCGCTAACGTACCGGGCGCGAAACTTTTAACTCAGCAGCAGCAGTAGCAAGCCGCTAACGACAACAATTCTCAGCTCACACACTCTCGGGCGCGCACACACATGCACACAGAGCCACAACGTCCGACCGGATTTCCTAGCTATCCTCAGAAACACAGTACACACTGGTATCCCGAAATTCTTGGAGAAGCAGTCGCCACTACTCGTTCGTAATCTTCAAGGGGGTTAATTAACTCGGCCAAGAGAGGAAAGCTTCGCCATTGCCGAAAATCCACAAAAGCTGTACTGCCCCCCATACATAGACAACAACAGCAACAGCAGCAGCGGCAGCGGCAACTCGGGGTCGTTAAGGTAGCCCTGATTAAAGCGAAGGCGTGGATCCCACAAGTATACATACTAACACACATTGTATAGACCCTTACTGCAGTCTGCAAGAAAACCGCGGCGACTTACGGCCGAGACAACCTTATACGGTGGAACGAAAGGCAGCAATTAGTCGGTGCGGACTCGAGGCCTAAAGTTAGGCGCATTACACTAACACCAGGGCTGTTGTTGTGCGCTGTAGCTTGCCAAGTTAGCCACAGCGAAATTGCCGATTCTGCAGTGTGCTGCCTTTGATTCATGCCGGTCTATGTGTGCGTGTATATGGATGTGTATATGTATGTGTGTGAGAGAGAGGGAGAGGGAGAGTGAAAGTGGGACAACGAGTAGAGAGACGAGGAGCAGAGTCGTTGGCTGGGGCGGTATAACGAAGGCGGTGGTTAAAGGGTCCGGCTTCTGTCCAAACAGCCGTGATAATTGATATCCCCGTGTGCTTCTAAGCTTCTAAGGTTTCTTTAGAACTGCTTGTACATGGACAGGGAGGGATCTGTAAGTGCTGGGAGGGTGAGAAAACCTACTTCACTTTGGGCGGGCGTTGAGCTTTTCCATCTTGCCATATGAAGAAGTGTAGCCTTTTTTGCTTGAACATTTCCATTTTGGTTTTCACATCGGTGCGTTCTGAAGATTGCGTTTAGTTCCGAATTGATAGGAAGAGTGATGTGGTAAATGATGTGGTTCACGATAGACATATTACTTAGATTTTTTAAGCAATTTAAAGAAGAGATTCACATTCAATTTTTCATTATTAGAGAAACTATTTTTTACAATAATATCTTGCTTGCTAAAGGTCATTTGAATGTCAATTACATAAATATAGCAATTAAACAAAACTGACACGGTTATGCCAAAATGTAGAATCGATATTTAGTGAATTAGAATCTATTTTCCGACTACTGGTCAATTCCGCAGCTCTTTCGTTTTTCAAATAACTATCCAATTATCGAAGAATAACAACCAATGCAAATCATGTCGCAAAACTAAAATGCATATACGCACAATCGTTATAATGAAAATTTATGTACACACATACACGTGGGCTTGTAAATTTGCCTACTTAAACGAACTTAATGGCCACATTGATGGGTGAAAATAAACATTCCATTAATACACGTCGACCGTATACAAACTAAACGATGCACTACATTTTATTAGCTCAGCTATAAATTAATTAATTATGCGAATACAATTTGTTTTGTCACTTGTCGCTTGTCCGCGTGAATTGGAACAATTTTAGATTAGGTTTCAGGAATGTTTTGCACCAATTAAACGGCTACTAATGCGCGTAATGATTATTTTGAAGGCACCTAATAGCATTTGTTTGATGAATAACACAGAGAAAAGTAAATTTGTAACAATTGAGCTACTTTTAATCATTTCGCGAATATTCTAATTTCTTAACTTTTTCATTTAAACTTTGGGCTGCTTTAATTAAGTATTTTCGGACCGACTAATTGAAAGAGTATATCAGCTGGAAGTTTCAATTATTTGTTTCCATAATAAGATGGCAATTATTATCCACGAAACTAAGATATGACTTTGTATCTGTGGAACAATTTACCGAGTTTGGAAGGTATCTCGCTTAAGTACGATGCACTTTACGCAAGAACTCCAAGTAAGTTGATGCCAAGTTACTTCTCCCAAGGACTCACAATGTATCCCAGTTGCGAATTTAGCAGCTGCTTTGGCGCTCAACATCGTTTTAATCTTATAATCTGAATGCTCGAAGGAATATAAAATATCCGGGGAAACTTTTTGAATTTTTCATTACAATGAGGCAAGGAGAAAGCGAGCGATTCGTACTTCTAAAGATGTTGAAGATTTATGTTTATGAAGGTGATTTTGGGCTTGTGAAATTTTTGTTGCATCAAAATTTTGTGGTATACTGAAATAATGGTAAAAGTAGGATTTTAGAATTAATTTAATGCTAATTTCAATAAAATACACGTTGGGTTTTAAAGAATGTAGAAGTTTTATTTTTATCACTGCTTTTTTTTGTAAAATAAAAAACAACTGATTTCAATAGAAAATACTTATGCAAGACTCAAGTACAATTGCTATAGGTACTGTAGTTTTCTACCATTGTACAAAGTTTGGACTAAGTTTTCAACGAGGACTCGCGAGGTAATTGAAATGAAAATTCACGAAATTTTGTACCGAATGTTTTTAAAAGTGCCGTTAAAATTTTTATTTGAAACTTTGTACAACTGAAGTTAATTACAGCGCAGAAAACAAATGATTTTAGACTTAGCAAGAAATAAAGATCGTTGTTATTAAAGTCAATGCTCCATTTATGATTAAACATTTTAACATCTAATATACCTAAATAATATATGAAAAAGACCAAATCATTTTCATCGCTAATTCATCTTCACTATCAAAAGTATCCTTCAATTCTTAGATACTTCCGGGTGGATTTAGAAGATGCGAAGGAATCAAGTTCGATCCAACTAAGCTCTCATAGACATTCGCCACTCAAGCTATAAAATTTCTTCTGCGTCAGAGGAAATCAGAGTACTCTTCCACCACTTCGAAGTTCCATATTCCCAGGACGTACCTAATCGAACCTCGCGCTTTTCGACGTTGATAAAAATGTCCCCACAACGGGGACATTAAAGGCATTAAGGCCGCTCGTAACCGCAAACCGATAAAGTCAAAAGAAAAAAAAAGATATATATATATAATATATCCGGAGAAATCTAGCCATCTCGAAACTAATCGAGCGATTTATGCACTTCTCGAATCGTCAATCGGCTTTAAACGCGAGGTCACATTCCCTTGCCTGCAGGTATCTGACTTTTATGGCCGTCCCTTCTAGACGAGAGCAAAAAAGAGAGGAAGCTCACCATACGTCAATGCTTACTGCTGACTACGTGCCAGCTGGACTGTACGCTACTCCTTATCGCTTTTTCAGTCCACGATGACGTTACGTCTTCTGCCTTCTGCTGCCCTTCTTTTTTTTTCCTCCGTGCCAGACGTGTAGATTCTCTCTCTTGCTCCAGTAACTTTTGAGAGATTTTCACGATCGATCAAATGGAGGCCTTTGGACTTGAGCTAACGCAAGAAGGAAGCAGTGCTTTGAATCTTCTTAGCGTTTCAAGTCATTTCGCAGGAGGAAATGAGAGCAGGAAGGCCGGATTAACTTATGCATCATCGTCAACTTGATGTATAAGATCGAAGATAGGGCTGTATTTTTTATTTCTCCATTTCTGGCCGACTTGCGTCTACGCTTTTGTAAGCTTGGGAAGAAATAGTTTTACGATTGCTTTGGCATTGGATTTTGGCTCGGAATTGAAATTTGTTGAAGCTGAAATTTTTGTGGAGCAGATTGACACGTGTGATGTTTAATTAATTGCAGATAAAATTAAATACGAAATTACAAAATACGGGTATTTGCGTTTACCCAACAAATGAAATAGGTCGTTTTCTATTTATTTATGTTTACGCATTTTGATGGAAAATTTAATAGTACACAAATAGTTTTTTTCTATGTTTACATTACATCATAATAAACTTGGTTCAATTTTTTGCATTTATCTTGTAATTTATATACTTTGAATATCCGTTTAAAATTCAACATTTATTTAAGTTGGGAAATCACTTTTCAAATAAGATGCAACCTGTAACTTATTATTTGTAATAAAAAAGAAGGTGGTATTTGCGCGGTATCTTCAATCATTGCAAGAAAAACTAATTTCATTTATAACTTTTAATCTGGAATAAAACTTTGTAGACGAATGTCACCAATCACTGCCTTTCTCCCTTAAACTATACGGGATCTTTAAAGTTTAGTCATCCGCAGCGACAGGCCGTCAGGAAGTATTTGAAGAATACTCTGTAACGGGAATCAATATTTTTTGCCTAAGGAACTAATTACTTCTACATTAAAATTCTCGATCGTTCCTCTGGACTAAAACAAGAAATTTATTACTTAAAATCTAGATAATGTATGATATTATAAAGCAATAAAAACATTACAATAAAATTTTGTAGTCGCTCCAATTAATATTGAAAATGTGTTATACCATTATGCTTTTACAATTACTTTAATTAAAATTGGATTTTAAGTTGATTAAATAAATAATTATGTTATTATGAAATTCAATTGTCGTTCTACATACAATTAATTTACATTACATTAGACATTTTTTTAATGAAAACATAATTGTTTAAATAAGAATAACGAACTTGTTATTTTGAAATGTCTGATAACACTCAGTCATTTTGAACATGTAATGAAAGGCGACAAGAAAATTTAATCAATTTCTCGTGCACTCACTACCCGTATAACATTGAAAAACATATAGGCGCGAGTTATAATGCGTATTGTAAAGCTTTTATAATGGTTATCTTTCTCAGCTGTTGCGTCCAGTTGGCGAATTGTGGACACGTCTCTGCACTTTCGACCGTGCGACACACACGTCTACATTCAACTGTACACGCCCAAAGTTTCTTTATACTGTCATATTCTGTTAAAAGTTCGTACGGAACTCGCGACTTGAACACTAATGTTAGCAGTACAAGAATAGAATGTACATCAACCATTGCGAGATTTCTGTTTAGACGTACACTTGTAAATAAAAAATTACTAATTTCCTTATTTGAAAAGCTTGTATTCGTAAACAGTTTACATGATAAATTACTTATTCATCCAAAATAGCGCAATGAATTTATTTTGATCTTTTATTATAAATTTCATTTGAAAACACAAAGTAGTCTGTGCATGAAATATTAAGAGATGAAACTGCCAAGTTCTTAAATATTTAAGAATATGGACCATCGACAAAATAACCCTGGTATTAGTACAGATTATCCATCCCTTTATTCAATCACTAACTCAAAATCTTGATCGGTATTAAAATACTGTACAAGAAGACCCATACACAAGACCCCCTCACGCACCGAACAATTCAATCCCGAAAGGGCCGTCTAAGTCGCTTACACAACCTTCCATCAATACACATCTATACAGGCCAGCTTGAAAGTTGCGCGACCATCCAATAACAACAAAGGATCTATCAATCTTCCGGAAGGAGTGGCCGTAAAGTTCGATGCCTCGCGGTGGCCGGACACGCTTGGCAAGCAGTGTCGCCTATCCAACCGATAGTTCGCCTCTCAGAGAGGCTACAGCTTAATGCACAATCTCCGTGCGCATACGGACACGTACACAGGCTCGGTTTAGCCCAAAAGGGGATCGCACGCGATGGATTATCCGCGCGTCGCGCGTCCGCCTTTGTCGCCGAACTTACTCCTTCTTCGCTGTCGTCTTCGACCAAAATGGACTGGCCACGCTGTCCAGACTATATACTATACTCGAAGGCGAGTGACCCCCTGCGGGTGGTGTGAGCTAGCTTAACTAACTGGCTATATGAACGAGGTTACTCGGCTATGTAGCTTGGGTGTTCTCTCTCTCTCTCTCTCTCTCTTTCTCTCTCTCTCTCTCTCTCCCTCTCTCTCCCTCTCTCTCTCGCTTTCTCTCTCTTGTGCTGCGTCGACTCGACAACTTACGTCACTTTGGGAACGAAGGCATTCAGAGGGCGATGGAGGCTCGATGGAGGAGTATACTGCTGAGTGGAATTCTTGGGGCAGCGTTTGAGATGCTTCGATAATATAATCGAAGCTCGAACGGAGACGCTAAATAAACTTGGATATTGATGCGAATTGTTGGGTGCCATTATTTGCGAGACGAATATTGTGTCGCCGCTCATTGCGAATCGCTATTGGAAGGTGTACTCGACCCTTATTTATAAAGTTGAAGATCAAAAAAAAAATCACATAATATGTTCTTTTATGCATTTACCTAGTTGCTCATTATATTATTTTTTTATCCTTTCAGCACTTTTAATTTAAAGCTTAAACGAAAAGTCTGAAATTAACGAAATAATAAGAACAAAAATACCTTGCACCAAGTTTTCCTTTTCATTTTACATACTTTACTTGAATGTCCACACAGTAATACAACGTAAAACTTGAAATTTTTGCGGTAGCGCCTCTCGAGAGCAGGGCAAAAAAAGAGAGTAGAAGAATACGCGGCAATTTCATTCCCTGAAATTTATATTACCAAGTCGCGCGTCCGTTGTAGCGATGGTTTCGTAGTCGTTTCTTTTGTAGCGCTCAGAAAGAGAGAAAAGGACACGAAACGGCCTCGAAGAGCACTTACGTCTATAGCGAACAAATAGCTTGGATAATCTTTTGAGTGCTTAGCTAAATGAGCTTTTTTTTCGATGCGTCTCCCCCTCCAACAGCCAGTGCATCATCCTCGAGATGCTGGGCCGAATGCACTTATACCTACTAACGCGCCGCTTCGCTCTCCAATAGCCCCACCATTACTGGATCAGCGGTAATTGTTGTCAATTGACCGGAATGTCTGCCTTTACGCGAAATACGTGTATTTTCTCTGCTCGGGAAAGCGAGTCGATAAGCGAGCTTAATGTTGCGTTGGGTGAAACTTTTTTTTTAGAGGTTCATGGAGGCTGGATTATGCTGATGATTATTGATGCAGCTGCTTTTTGGATAATTGCTTCGGCAGTCGTTGTTTGCTAAAATTTTTGTTTTTGTTTTTATATGGGGATTCAATTTGATTTATTTATTTTTCTTTGTTTTTCGATATTTACTGAAATTACGGTAATAGAACCCAGGTGAGCTTTGAAAAGCAGGAATTCTGACTAATTTTCGGGAAAAAGATATACATAATATTGTGTATCTATAACTAATCGTGTTACAAATATTCTATAGTTACATGATGTGTACGTGGATACTATTTTTGTCTGACCATGTCCAGTTAATTCTACTTATTATACTTTCAAAGCTTTACTCTCTTCATTTTTCAACTAGGTTTTTTCACAATAGTGTTGCTCGAAAGTAACGCGCAGTACCGGGATAATCGAATCGTGCCAGTAATTTGGAATATCTATCAATTGAATCTCAGACAGAACAATAAATCAATCGTTACAATACACTTCAAACGTTATCTCTCTCCCAGCTACCGCAGACACCAATAAATACCACTGAACCTAATGCGCCTACCGCTGATAAGTAATGAATATTTGAAAAGGCAACTCGATCCCCTTTCCACATGGACCATTTCTAACACACAGTCTTCCGCTGCTCTTTCAACTGCGTATCTCGTCCGTATCTCTTTTTTCTCTCTCTCAACTCGCTCTTGTCCCAGGACACTCACTTCTTTATCTTTCTTATCTCCCATGTTTCTCCTTTCTCTCTCTCTCTCTCTCTCTCTCTCTATCTGCAAGCTTCATCCTCCTCGTCCTTTTTTTTCCTCTTTATCCATACATACCCTTTTCACTCTCTTGACTCCAGCACAAGTAGTAGGAGAGAGAGTAACCTAGCTCACACGCGTCCCAAGGAGAGAGTATAGAGAAAAGCAACTTTATCGAGGGTGGTCAGATTTATGGTTTCGCGAAGTGAATAATGCCGAGGGCTTTTTCTTGTCCCTCGATAACACAGCAACCAGTAGTGGGGCCACAGGATTATAAAGAGACCGCGGTGGCTATATATATTTATCCCGCTTTTCGCTCTTCATCCTCAGCTATACTCGATTGACCAGCCGCGCGCGCGAAACTTTCCCCCCGAGCTTACACGCGTTATTATACGAAAGAGAAAGAGAGAGAATTAGGTGGATGATAGAGAGCAGTTTCAAGCCTCGGAAGTTTTCCTACTGGACGAGTTAATCTTGACAAACGAGCTACCGAGAGAGCCGCGAGAAAGGGTTGCGCGGCCCGCTTAACTAAGCCTCTATATCTGTGAGATTTTGGTAATTTGGCCGTGACTGATTTGTCCGAGTGAGCTTCTGGGGGGAAAATCGAGGATATGTCCAGGCCGAGCGAGGATATATCCGTCTTCGAGATGGGATTTCGCCTTGGCCCGAGTGATGTGTGTGTAACTCGGGTACCGTGAGAGATCTCCGGCCC
The DNA here is from genome assembly GCA_900490015.1 of Megastigmus stigmatizans. Taxonomy (NCBI): domain Eukaryota; kingdom Metazoa; phylum Arthropoda; class Insecta; order Hymenoptera; family Megastigmidae; genus Megastigmus; species Megastigmus stigmatizans. The sequence goes on along the minus strand of UELV01134142.1, from coordinate 21,204 downwards.
AAGGAAACGAACTCTTGATCAAAGTTTTTTTCACCCAGGAACGAAGTTTTAAAGTCGCTGGTTAACGGCGCGTCCATTGTGTAACGCTATGTTGTATCGGAGGGTGTGAAAATGTAGGTTATAAACTTTAAGGTCCTGAAAATCTTGCAATCCTTGATGGAGCACGCGTTGATAAAGCTTTCATTCGAAGGTAAAACGTTGAGATGAAATTACAGATTCTACTATGTGTATAGAAAAATATATTATGATTGTATGATTGTACTTGAAATAGAAAAATTTAGAAAAATTCAAAACAACTTTTGCATGCTTAATAAGCTGTAGGTACGTGATTTCAAAAGAATGGTCCAAAATTAACATTAATGAAATTCCTTCTTTTTTACATTCGCTTAAACTAAAAATAAAGAGCATGGCCAAAATAGCACTATAAAGTCATAGGTGTTACAGCAAATGAATATTTAATTTTTATGAGAAAAAAAAACTAACAAAAAATTACAAAATTTAATTCAAAAACTTACCAGAATGAAAAATAGATTTTTTTATCCGAATGAGATGAGAAAATATTTAATTGTACGTCCAAATTCACGTTTCGATAATTTCGTGCACACATATGCGTTCACAACTATAATTATTTTTTCTTTCTGTTTCTTCATACACGTATGCACGTATACCTCGTAATACACGAAAAGCCCCTCCTCGAAAACTGAAATTCCTCCGTAACAAAGCGAAGCACGAACGAAGCCAAAAGTTTCTCTCGACGCCGCGTAAAGTCGCGAAGCATTTAGAAACGTTTATCCGCGAAGGCGAGTGAAGTAATAAAATACAGAGCGAGATAGAAAATAGAAAGAGAGAGAGCGAGAGAGAAAGAGAGAGAGGGGGGAAAGAAAAAAAATAGACAGAGATAAAACAAAAGGAGAGAAAGAGAGAACGAGTATTAAGATCCCTTCTGCACTGTGGCGTATAGCTCGAGTCTTAAAAAGCACATCGGTGATGCGCCGCGGGCGCATCGTATCTTCTTGCGATAGTAACAGTCGCTTTTCTTTGAGCTTTCTTTTTCTCTCTCCTTTTCTCTGTCTCTCTTTTATTCTTTTTCTTTATACTTTTCTTTTCTCTCCAACTCTGTTCGACATTTCTTTTGCGAAAAAACGATCCCGGATATTTCCGACTGTATCATTCTTCCCTCTATCTGGCTTTGAAAAAACTATGTTCGGCAGTGATTATTATCAGGCGTCTCGTTGCTTTTGAAGTATTAACTTTGAAAACTGACCTTCGTCTAGCTGATCTATAATATAACACGTCATACTTAACGCATGCATAACATTCCAATTGCTACTTCAAATATAGAATAATTGAATTTTCTCGAGCCCACACTTTACCTGATACATTTATGATATCCAGCATTATCGGAAAACGTGAAACAACATTATATCCGTAATCGTTGCTGCTAAGATATTCGTATTATCTCCCTATATGCGCTTAATTAACTTTCACTGCATCTATTCACACTTTTTAATAAGGTTTGTTAATGTCCTTTACGAGCCGTCATTGTTCATACAAACATATCAACTTATGTGTACGCACCGTAAAGCCAAGTTGGCTCCACCGCCGCGCCGCTACCACCGAAGTTGCCGTTATTACCCACCATCGCATTACGCGTAATGCAGAGTTCAAAGGGAAAGATACCTTTGCACCGTCTCAACAGAGCGCCGATCATTCGATAAAGAAAAGGGCTGTATTTTAGCTCAACGGAAATCATAGTTTATCTCGACGTCATCGCGCATCGACGAGAAACCTCTGCGCAAAGTCTTTACAAAGTATTACAACTTATCTCGGGATACTTGCGCTGTCACTAATGTCACACTTCTCCCATCCTCTCTCTCTCTCTCTCTCTCTCTCTCTCTCTCTCTCTCTCTCTCTCTCTCTCTCTCTCTCTCTTTGCTCGGTATCTGCGCGTTCCCGGCGCCTACACGTTACAGATAGCGCCGAGCTACGGCGGTAATGTACACGTATAACATATACCAAACGAGACAGAGAGAGAGATGACATTTCTCCCGGCTGTTCCTTTTAAATCGCGCGCGGCCCGAATTTTATTATAATTATACGCGGAGACGAGAAAGAGAGAGAAAGAGAGAGAGAGAGGGAGAGAGAGAAGGAGAAAGAGAGAAAGTGAGACTTTACGAGGGCCGACCTCCAACTTCATGTGTGCCGACGCTTAAAGAGACCGGGAAAGGAGGAGAAATGGGAGGAAAAGAGAGAGAACACGGGCGATGCTAGGACGTTTAGTATAGGGATATTCACGATTATCGCGGCCCGACAATGAGAAGCGAGCCACGCAACAAAAGAGGAGGAAGAGAGAGAGAGAGAGAGAGAGAGAGAGAGAAAGAGAGAGAGATAAGCGACCTGGAAAGAGCTCAACGGTTATTTTCGAACGTTCGCGGTGGTAACTGTTTATACCGATAAAGAAATGACACGTTTGTTTATGTATTTTTGGGTTGATGATCCGCGTATTAAATATATTTATGCAAGTACGCACTTGTATAAATACAGTCTTACTAAAAGAGTTTCGAAGCTTGGCTTCGAAATGCGGGAATCTGGTTAACGATCGTGGTAAGAAAATGAACGAATCATGCCTCATTGTTTGAACAACACAAAAGCAGCAACTAAAAACAAAAACTCTACGAAGATCCCCACCCTCTCCGAATACAATACGCGAAGTAGAAACAGTCGACACATGGTTAAGACATAAATGTCAAACGGCATTCCATCGTAATAAATCTATTAATTTTTCATCTCATCCTCATATAAAAACGATCATTTTTCACAAACCATTATACCACCCATCCACGGAAAATGAGACGTACATGTAAAAATTTCCGATTTCTCTTATTCGCTAATTGAAAAGCGTCACTATCTTTATCGATTCTTTCCCGTTAGCGAGCCGTTGTATATATCACCTCGGTCCCGATTACGAATCAAGCAAGGCGCGAGTTTTGGACGGAGTGGTGGTACAAGGCGTACCGACCGCCGCCTGTAGACAGCAAGTAAAACGCTCGACTCCTGCATGTAAGGGTCAATGTCATCGTATCGATATAGCGCGCGATCGATGTACTGTATATAAATTATCCGAATAAACTAACTTTTATATATATATATATATATATCTGCTGACTCTTCGGGTCAAGAAAACCGGTTCTGCACATACGCACACGAGAAAAATTCCTGTTCTCTACTCTTGTATATAGGGTACATACACACATGCAATATTCCTGCACCTTCCATTTCATCTCTCTCTCTCTCTCTCTCTCTCTCTCTCTCTCTCTCTCTCTCTCTTCGCCTTCCGCTTCTCGCGCACGATACGCATACGCACAGATGCACGCAATGCACACAGACAGTGTGTATACAAAGAGAGAGAGAGAGAGTCCGATATCGACTTTACGTCGCTCGCTCTCGCGCGGCTGATGCGCGTCTATAGGGCAGCAGAGCAGCAGCCAGCGACGCCGCGTTGGCTCGCCGCCAGGCCTGTTTCCATCAGATAACAAATTCCTAAGCTTTGAGGGGTTGTACACACGCCGTAAGCCTATTTGTGCCTCTCCTGTCCTCGTCTCCTTTTTTCCTACCTCTCTCTCTCACACACACACACACATACACACGGACGCGGGATAAAGTAATCCACCGTCTTTTTCCGTCGGCTTCCCTTTTCTCCAAGCCGCGACTCTGTAGCCACTGTGTATATTTATGTATACATGTATAAGATGCGCATAAAGCGAAACAATCGCAAAGGAGTCAACCGAAGTGTCCGTTCCTTTCGTCCTCGCCGTGTACCTGCACACACGCGCGCCTTTATCTTATTAATATTGAAATTGAATTTCCTCGGCCGCGCGCGACTCTCTCTCTCTCTCTATCTCTCTCTCTCTCCTGCACATATGTGGGAGACAATAACCTGCTCGGAATTCTGCAAGCCTTTGTTTTTAAATAGAATGTGTGTGCTCTGTGTACTCTCTCGTTCCTTTCCGCTGTTTTTTTCTTCGTTTTTTCTTCCTTTTTTTTGCAACGCGTGTATGGAGGCTGTTTTGTTATTCAGCGCGAACTTTTCTCGTGTGAAAAGAGGGAAGAGAGAGAGAGAGAGAGAGAGAGGGAAGGGAAAAAATGGACGAGATCGCTAAATATTAAGCGAGAATGTGGGTACGAAAAACACTGCGCTACTGCTGGTGTATACTGTGCTCTTTCTCTCTCGCCTCGTTTTCCTCTTTTTTTTCTTTTCTTGTTTGTTCCTTTACCCTTTGCCCGAGTGCACTTTTTCGGGGTAATCTCCTTAACAGGCGGGGAAAGCGAATAATAAGATTAAACACTTAGAATTATACGGTTTGAGAATATGCGTGCAGTGTTTGCAATGGACTTGCGGTTGGTCCTCCCTATTATCTTGAGAGCTTTACTGTTTACGAATTCATACGCGCACGTACACCTGAACGTTATACTCATTTGATTTATGGTAACTCTAGCGAGCAATTATTATGTTGCATGTATTTTATTCTGTAAAACGTCTCGCATTACCGCGACGATCTTGCGTTTCAATTTATAGTAAAAGCAGAGCTGCAAACGAATTAGCTTGACATAAAGTCAATTTGAGTGAATGCGAAATGTCCGCAGTTTAAACTGCACTTTTTGATTTTCCATTTAGTTGCCGTGGGTGAATGTGAAATATTCAGAATTATACGAACGCGAATAATATGCCTACAAATCATAATAAATACTTCTTTTATGAGCTTAGTTAATTTTTAGAGATTATTATTTCGCATTTGCGCGCATTAAATACACGGCGACTGTAAGATAAAGTCAAAATTATTCTCAGCAGAGCCATGAAAAATTATTTCACAAAGTTTTAAAAGTATAATGGACCCAAACTGAAACTCGCGCTTACCCACTATAAATAATAAAGTTAAGCTTCTAAATATTCATAATTTATTATATTCAGCTCAGTATTCCCTAAACACGAAAAAAAAAATTATAATATGAGCACAGAACAGATAAAGTATTTCCGCATTTCCATTTTAGTTTATAATTTGTGCCATACTAAATCCAAACCATTTAATAATGAAAGGATTAAAGTAATTCAACGAAAATACGAAGCTTCGCCTCTCCGTGGAAAACACTCGAAATTGAGAGAAATAAAAACGATGGAAACGACGCAATAATATCATTGATCATCTTTATCCGTAAAAAGCATATAACGACAGCATGTAAACTTGGCAGGGACTCGATTGCGCCAATACCTCGAGCACAGATGGAAAGAGAGCACAAGGCAGTGCAGCAAAGAGTGCAGCTATGCAATCGGCTTGAGTATACGAAAAACTTTATACTCTCCCCTCTCCTTCAAAAATGTGAATCAGCACACGCTATAACGCTATACTCTTTCTTCCCCGATATAATGTAGACGAACAAAACGCCTCGCGTACCACCAGCCAACTCCACCTACGTAATATCGGGTCGTGCACTTAGCCTCGTGAAATTACGCTCTTTCTCTCTCTCGTTTGTTTCGTATTTTCGATAACATTCGCCTCCTAGACGTTCTCTCTTTCTCTCGGGTTACGGGGGCAATTCTTTCGATAGGAGGGCGCGCCGCGTACATAGGAGTGCGCGCGACAATTTCAGACGTCCCGGTAGAATAAGGTCGACGTCTAGCGCGGCACTCGGCCCAGACATAGTAAAATTTTATCGGCTACGATGGCTATGAGACTTTAGCTTAAGGACACCCTTGGCTTCCCTACTTCGTCCCTCCCCGCTACACACATACACACACGCGAGACTTCGTTTCGAGGAAATATTTAACGCGCGGCCTTTTTTCTGAATTAATATAAATCGCGCGTAGATTGCAGGAGATGCCTTTTTGGCACATGGCTTTAATAATCCAAGGGATGCAGCGAGTTTTAGTTTTCTTTATGGATGGATCCGCAGTTTTGCGCAGATAAAGTAATGTATTCATGAGGCGCCTGTGAGTGTTGCCTCGTAACATGACTTAGTAGGGTGGAATGCGTCGTAAAAATCTGACTTACCGGAAAAAAAAGCGGGGAGGTTATTTAGCTTGTAAAAAGCGGCCAATATTGTGCATACACCTCCTGTTAAAATATTAAAGACTTGCTAGTTTGTTTTTTTTTTCATCAATATTACAATGTGGTTATCGAAAACGGAAAGCTATTTTTTAAAATGGCAAGCAATATTTTGCGAAATTCAAATATTATCCTGGAGTGAAGAATTGGCTCTTTACACGAAATTTTCTCAATATTGTAACGAATTAAAATACGTCGGAAAATAAAGCTATATATAATACGGGTAAAATGAAGCTGTTATAAAAAGCTACCAAAATATCGTCACGCGAAGTAAGCAAATAATTAATAAATAACTATATTACCCAGCACTTAATGACTGGTGTAAGTAAATTTGAAAATTCACAATCCGGAAACCAATTTCATTCATCAAAAAGAAAAAAAAAACTTAATCACCCTAGCAGCATCTGCACTTACAATTTATAACCTCCGTACGCACAAGAAAAACATCCATAAAAGCGTTTTACGCCGCCCCAAAAAAAGGAACGAATAAAGGACCAAGCATCAACCATATATAGCGAACTTATTCACATCAGTGTGCAGCAATAGCAGTTCTCATATATGCCCGTGGATCCTTTCCGAATGAAATAACAGCAGAAGTCTATCGAGATACCTTTTTCACCGCATTCGCAACCCTCTATATATATATGGAAACGAAACGACGATAGTTGTTCGGAAGCTGCTGCTGTTGCTGCTTCGAGCGCTTATATATACATGCTGAGACAGCGGATACACGGGAACTCGTGAATGGGGTTGTTAGCAAGTGCCAAGATGAACCTTGGGTTTCCTCTCCGCTGTCTCCGCGAATTCTCTCCGTTCACGCGCGAACCCCAACCCAACTTACTCCCTTGCCTCGCTGTATATATGCGCGCATAAATTTTACCATGCAACCCGTGTGTGTGTGTGTGTGTGTGTGTAGAGGTGCATCTCTGTGTGTGATTAATTTGCCTAATGCCGAGAATTAGCGGGGGACAGAGGAGAGACAAGTGTAAACGTGACGTGTCACCTCGCCATCGTATACTCTCCACTCTCTCTCTCCCTCTGTCTCTCTCTTCTCTTTGTCCTCGTATTTACGTCTACGTATGTGTGGAGCTGTCGGGTATATTGGTGTCTGACTGTAACGGCTCGATACTACTGCTACTTCGATCTTGCGTCTTTCTCGCTCCTGGTGCAGGTCCGTCTTACTTGCTTTAGCTTCGTTACTCTCGACGTTTCATTATCGGTTTAAGATGAAGACGCCGCTGTGGTCTTGGTACTTTAGACGGCGCGTCGTTATATATTGAACAGTCGAAGCCAAAGACTTTCGAAAGAACTTAACTTTATTGTGTCGCATAGGTTGGGGAAATATAACTTAATTAAACTTTGATTTGTTGCAATATTGTATTTTTTTCTAAATATGCATTTTCCATTTTTAAAAAAGTTATCGATTATAATTACATAAAAGATTCGGGAAACTCGAAAAAAAAAACTGAATTAATTCTGATACGGCGCATTTTTCCACAAACAATTTCGTCGCATACAATAACGTATTAATATTTACAATAGTAGTGCACGAATAATTCATAACTCATTGAGGTTTAGAATTGATAAAATTAGCGCATCCGAAAGTCACGGAGTTCGAATGCAACATTCGTATGCAGGAAAAGAAAAATAAACAAAACTTTAATTGGAGAACAAAGCAATTGCAAAGTTGCTCCCACTTTGACCTTAAAGTTTAAAAATAAATTCCCGACCGCGTTGTGTTTTCGACGAGACTAACGACTGTCGCAAAGCGGTCCATCTCTCTCTCACACACACAAACACACAAAAGGTGTGAGAAAGGAGCTATTTTTAGATTTAAAAAGCCAAGACTCTGGAGTACGCGAAGTAGCAGCAATGCAAAGGCCAAATCTCGCACGTATATCGCGAGAGAAAGAAGTATATATACACTTGCCGGAGGGGTCCGCAGATGTTTCACCGGCCTTTTAATAACTGATAAAAGGGAAGAGCCGCCGCGTACTCTCTGCTGAGGAGAGATGAGGAGAACTCTTGTTGTTTGAATATATATATACACACACAATGGTTATGCTTAACACCGCCACTGTGCTCTTCCCGCTTCTCCAGTTTCTGCAGTGTCCGGACTCCTTTGACTACGGAAAATTATTGCGCGTCAAATTGCTAGTTTACCGCGTTTTTTCCTTAGATGTGAAACTAATTTGTTTTCCTTCAACTTTCACGAGATATAAGAAATAACGGTATCGTACTTATTGCTAAAAGAAAATAGATGATACTTTAGTATGAATTAATTTTAAACTGAGAAAGATTTTTCTATTGGTCTTACAGTCTAATCAAATTGATTCGACTAGAAAAATCTTTATCAGTTTATAGTAGAGTACAGTCGACATAAGTAATATTTCTTAATAAATTAATTTTGACTTCTTATACTTGTTTATGACTATATCTTTTTTCTCCAGTTTCTTACGGAAAAATCAGTAGTTTTAAATTGGGTGTGCAAAAGTATTTTTGTTATTTTGTCACGGTGATTTTTCAAAAAGCAAAAAAAAATCAATTCGATCGACTCGCCGAAATCTTCTTCGCCTCGACATATATTATACAAAATTCAAATCAAATCCGCCACGAAATGGCCCCGTAAATAGAAAAGGAATTCGCCGCGAAACAGAAAAGTGCGCATTACGAAAAAGAAACACGTAACCACCAACCCGGGTTATACCGTATTGCACAAGCGAAGAAGTCGCAAAGCATCCCATTCCAACCCATCTATACGTATACATTCTGCACCTAGTATAGAAACCAACTCTCGGTTACCACTGCAAGAGAGAGAGAGAGAGAGAGAGAGAGAGAGAG
>UELV01134141.1:0-31132 GCA_900490015.1 Megastigmus stigmatizans | reverse complement strand
TCTCTCTCTCTCTCTCTCTCTCATGCTCTCGTTTCGCGATCAGCGCCTTTGCCCACCGAATTCGAGCTGCAGTGTAGCGTACGTGTGTGTAGCCTTTGGCAGCGTAGTAGCTTGAGAAAGTCTAGCTTGTTTACACGCCACTTGGCTGCTCGGCTAAATTGCAGCGTAATTAAGCCGAGGGATGGGAGAGGGGAAGGAGGATGAAGCCGGTGGGTTATACGCGAAACCCGGGAGTAAAACTTAATTAATTAACGAATTAAGGAAGTCGCCGGGTATATAGGTCTTGAGATATACGCGCGCGGGTGTACAAGAGGAGGAAACCGGTCGCACGTGGATTTTACAGATTCGATGGATAGCGTCCAAGATTATTGGCCGTGTGTGTGTGGTGTTTGTAGCCACGGGAATTTCATTGATACGAGTATTCTTGATTGTTTGGTTCCGATGTTTCGCATTATTTTTCAAAAGTCTAAAATTCATTAGGGTTTAGGATAAAAGTGTATGTTTCGCATGTAATATTCGAGATGGAAAAGGTGTTTTTTTTTTCTCTCCCCCCCACCATATTTCCGCAGCGAATGGCTCTGCATACAGCTTAACCACGCGCGCATACAAAATTATACACGCAGCCAAATTAAAATTGTAAATGGATCCCGCGGCCATTTCGCTTTATTATGAGATCGGTTATACGCGCGAAGGGGGCGATACGCACAAACACACGTACACTATGCGCCCACGCTCAAGTAATACAAAGAAAATATTTTAATACATTAAAATTACGCGTCATTAACGTTTCACATTTTAATGAAGCCATTAGCAAATAAAATATTCAGGATTCGCTAGTGAAATGCGTGTATAAATGTGGTCGGGGCGCGCGGAGGCCGAATCACCGACTGGTCATTTCAATAAATACGAAACATTATAATGTCATTATTGCCTCGCTGCGAGATAATTTTGAGAGAGGAAAAATAGGTGAAAAATTGGACAGGGGTTGATCTGGCGAATAAACTAATATTACTGATAAATGCTCGTACGTTTTATCCAGGTTAAATTGGACATAATTTAGATACAAGTGAAAGTATAACGATCATTTGATCTAAATAAACATTTTACTGTTGAAATTAACTAAAATTGTTTGTTTTATCTTAAATGGCCTTACATTAATCATTTCACGTATAAAGCTTACACTCAAAAAATCTTTTGTTTAATTATAGCCACATAGAGATTGCGTAAAACGGCAAGTAGGATGATACGCTATTCCCCACATGAAGTATAACAAAGTTGAATGCTCAAACATACTGTTTCAACCATAAGCAGATATCAATCCACCTCGTTGATCCTTTCCCTCACACCAATAATCTAGACTTTATTTACAAAAAAAAATATATTGTATACACACAAATCTGGAATGTTCAGTAAAACGGAGCTTTTTCTTTTAAATTGCAGCTTGGACAGAGATACACCCTTCACATTCCAGTTGGGAGTCGGTCAAGTAATCAAGGGATGGGACCAGGGTCTTCTCGACATGTGCGTCTCCGAGAAGAGGAAACTGGTGATCCCACCCGAACTTGGATACGGTGACCGTGGAGCAGGAAACGTCATCCCTGGAGGTAAATTGAATTTATTATTAATTTCCTTTTCCCGTACAAAACAACCGAGTCAATTTTTGTTATTATACAAAATAATAATTGCAATATTATACTGTATTACAAATTTCACCGTGTAATTATAATAGCAGATAGATTATTAAGAATAAATAAATTTTAAAAGTATAAATTTTATACGATGTCGCATATAATGTAATTCGAAGCTCACCCTTTTACGCATAAGTTATATACGCAAGCACAAGCAAACAATATGTCCAATAAAAAACAACCACATGAATCAATATCAAAATTTCGGGCTAAAATTTGGCCCGACATTAAGCAGAATAACAATCTGTAACTGTCCAATCCCCCCCCTCCCCCCGAACATATATCGTAATAAATTCGAGCGAATTTTCCCATGTATAATTATGCCAGAGGACAGTTACACGCAACAACTAAATGAAAATTTCTCAAAACTTAGGGCGATGTGCATGGTCCCTGCATACAAAGTCCCACAGGAATGTACAGTCCGATAGCGATGAGCGACACGTGTTTATTAAATATAATCGCGATCCGCGCGGCAGCATAATACATCGCTAAAGTACAATGCACGCCGAGCAAATAATACGCAATACATATATTTATCATAAATTGTTCGCTGGTCTCGGCAGCTATGATAAAATGTGGTATATATGTGCAGAATCGGCTCGAGCGAGGTACACTTTATACTCGCGGTATTAATTTCACTCGTTTAAAACGTCGAATAATTAAGCGCACTATATTTCATTAGCTCTACCCGCACACGTTCGATCGAGCCTCCCAAGCATACATATGTATATATACCGCCTCCATAATTAATGGACTCGGAGCGTTATATCCTCGCGCACGTCCAAAGTCGCAGGAATGCGAGAGAGAGAGAGAGAAGAAGAGCCCACGGAGATTTACGCCTTGGACATGCCGAAAACTTCTCGTTCTGGAGAAGTCGCGAATCACGAAACGTAACCAAGAGTAAAAATAATTTTTTATTTTAACGCAATATTAATGCGAAATTATGTTCAGGGGGTCGGAATAGAAACAGCAAGACATACGATTCGACGAATGTATAGAATATCTCGTAAGGGTGTGCGGAGGATGAGAAGAAATAGAAGCAGCAGAGACCGAGAGAAAGCAAAAGATAAATAGGTAGATAAATCTATGCATGCGTGCATGAGCACAAGTAAAAAGGAGCGCGAGATGAAGAGAGTGTGTATGAGAGAAATAGATAGAGGAGAAGGGAAGAGGAAAAGGTGGAACGAGTTAGTTCGTTAGCTGAGCGACACCATCCTTTTTGTTCCCCAAAATTATCCGGGTATTGTTGTATTTTCAATTTCTCTCTCCCGGTAACATTCGTTATTATTAATCAACAGCCAACCAAGCCCCGCCGCCCTTTCAGACGATTCTTCGGCTCGTGTGTTGTATAACGGTGGGCTTCGCTCGCGCGAGCTTAAATTATACCTGCAGCTATATAATGCTTTTGTTGTAAACCAAGTTACTGGTGCTTAACTAGTCTGGACAATTAAATGCTCGCTAAACGATTGCACTGTTTTTTTTTATTAACATTTTTAAAGTCCTCTAAATTTCATGCACTCCTTCGGCTGGTCAATGTAAATTTACTTGTTTATTTTTCACTATCGCTGCAATGATCAAAATAAAATGCTAAATGCGCATGCATTTCATTGCTGCAGTATATTAAAACGTACATCTCGCGCGACAAAATTAAAATAGCCAGAAAATTACTGAATGTACGCGCGCCGCCACGGTGAAACGGAGAAAGGAATAGCTGCTATAATAGAACTCGAGAGAAAGGACGAAGAAGGATATGGAGACTCGAGCGATGAATTTTAAACGATCCCAAAGTGCAGCGCCAGTGAATAGGATCGTCGCGCCTTTGAGTGAAAATATTCTTTGTTGCCAAACTGGTTCACATTGTAATAAGCTTACACATATACGTGCACTTCATTTCTCGGACGTGAATATATCCTGATCGAATCTGTTTCAACCAGAATGTTTCGATTTTTTTAAATTACATTTTCAATTTAGTGGTGATTGAAAATCATTAAATTCCATTCTTCGTCTGTAAAACCAATAGTTTCATCACAAGATATTATCGTTATAAAATCGATGATTAATAATTATTCGCGAATTATTCAATTAAATTCCTTAGAAAAACGTCCTTCATTTCCATTCCAGCTGACGAATATTATCTTTCATTTCGCTGTTATTCTCCGTGATGTAAAAAAAATCATTCCACAGCTGCACATCTCACGGAGGATCGAGAAATAACGAAATAACGAAATAAAAAAGGAATGAAGAGGCTCAGCAACGAATACCAGAGTCTACAATACTTTCATCGCGTGTACGTAGAAAACGCGCGAGCGGGCGGGCGAGAAAAAGCTCTTTCTTTAGGCAAAAACAACGAAAAATTCAATATCCGGAAAGTGCAGCTTATAAAGGCTGCGCGAGCGCGAGATCCGCGAGGATTTCAGCTCCTCTGCCTGAATATCGCAAAACGCGCATAAAAGCTATGAATGAATTTTAAAGAATCGTGACTGCTTCGCGCGTCGAATTCTCCCTGCGTTTGTTTTTCGTACGCAACTCGCTCGTTTGCTCCGGGAATGATTTATAAATAAAAAGAGGGGCGGGGGGGAAGCGTACGTTTGGAAAGAGTTTCATCGTTTTGCAACGTCTCTCTCTCTCTCTCTCTCTCTCTCTCTCTCTCTCTGTCTCTTTCTCTTTCTCATTTGGATAGAGCACTAAAAGAGGGGAATGCTCGCTTTGTGTCTGAGTGCTAAAGTAGTTGTCCAATATGATGCAAGTGCAGCAATTGGTTTACTATTATTATAAAAACTAATTCTAATACTCCGATTGACAAGTTATTTTAACTAGTATAATTTTATTTGGACAACTTAATTAATTATTCTTTTTATTACCATTTTCATTAAAATGCGTTTATCTTAATTAAAGAAGGATTTCTATAGAACGGATCGCGATAAAAGCAAGAGTTTAATCTTGAAATGCTAATTACTCAGATGTTAATTACTCAAAGGATTCATAAACAAAACTCGTAATAAATGAAATATTCAAAGTCAACGTTAAAGAACTTCTGTGCAAGAAGCAGTGAAATAATTAAACATGATTGATGTAATACAAGTGATATCACAATTAAATTGTAAATTCAAAATTAAAACTTTTCCGATTGCATCAGTGAAATTCAATTGTAGAATGTATTTTAATCCGTATAGAATAATTTCACATGCTGATTACCTCATGATTCAAATGTGAATCAAGATAAAACTTAAATTTGGATGAAAAATCGCGATATAATGAAATCATCATTAAATTTGCACATTGCGCTGCTGCTGCTGCTTCGAAATTAGTGCGTTTAACCCGATCAATAAAGTTGTAAATTGTGAGCATATAATTTCACTCCACGTAAATTCTGAATAATTTCAATATTTTAAGTCGTAAAAATCAAACTAACGATTGCAGCGGAATAATGAAAGCGCTGTCTAATAAATGAAAGATAATTTAAATTTTTTATTTTTTAAAATCCGCGTCACTGTAAAAATTTAAAATCTTGCTCTGTTTACATTCGAACAAAGAAATCATCCGTCCTTATGGCATTTTGACACTCGTACCGCCACTAAATTCCCCAATAAAATGAAATAAAACAAATAGTAATTGGCCGCGTGATATCAAACTGTCGGGAGAAAAATATTTTATCCGACAGTTGGTCTGCTGGGATTTTCTCAAAGCTCGGAACAATCAGCGAGATCGACGCGCCGTATCACCGCGACCAAAGCTTTTATTAGGAATAAACTCGAATCTCCTCGTCAAAGAATCAAATGCGTAATCCTCCAGTGATTTAACGTTTCTGTCAGATTAGTCGAGTTTTCTCGCGCAGCAGCACACAGAAATCACAAATATTGATATAAAAGCTTAAATACATCGGAATGTTAACGTTTATCAATGGCAGAATTTTCAGCTTGACACGTGCTGCATAAAATATTTGAATAAATGTATTCCCTCGAATTGGTAAAGCATTTGCTTTGCTTGTCATACAAATTAAGCTGGATAACATTGCAAGATTATTTATATCCGTCCGGCCGTTATATATACAAGTTTTTCAATAACTTAACAATTCACAAACTAGTATATCATTTTAAAGACGTCACTTACATTATGCAATGATAAATGGCAAAATATTTATATTTCTGATTTGATTGTTTTCAGGAGCTACTCTGCACTTCGACGTCGAGCTTATCAACATCAGCGACTCACCCCCGAACACCAACGTGTTCAAGGAAATCGACGCCAACAAGGATAATCAACTGTCCCGCGAGGAGGTAAAATTAATGGCAAGAATCGTTCTTCTTTTTTCAATATATTTTTTTCTGGGGTCAAGCGGTGTCGGCTTTCACTTATACTGTACAAAACATCTTTCACGACATTTTTTCAAATTTTGTCGAAATTTTTCTTCCTATGATCGCAAAGTAATCACTAACATGTTTTTAGTAGTTTAACTTGCTTGCCCATAACAATCGTGAAAAAATTGTCTATATCGATTGTGTATAGAATAAATTAGCGTTGATCGATCGAAAAGATGTTCTTACCGACCCTTGAAAAATATCGACGGAAAAAAGAACGATGCTTATATTATAAATAAGACAATATACATTTCGTAATGGCTTTAACAGTTTCTTTTTTGTTTAATTTCCTGGATTCGTTAGAAAATATATAACAAATAAGCTTTATAATTATATAAATCATTTTTAATTTAATCAGCATGATGATTTAATAAATTAATCAACATTTTAGGCTAATCTGGGCTTATCGTGATAATTCGAATCGACCCGGAGTAAATAACAAAATAATCAAAAACTATGCAAAAATGGCTATTGTCTTATTCATCGAAACAATAAAATAGCACATAACGAATCTAAAGCTAACGTTGCCGACGTTCTCGCGAACGCCATCTCTCTCTGCCTTAGGTCAGTGAATACCTGAGGAAACAGATGTTGGAAGCCGAGCAGTCGAACAGCGGCGAGAGCGAGCAGATGAAGAAAATGCTGGCCGACAACGACAAACTCGTCGAGGAGATCTTCCAGCACGAGGACAAGGACAAGAACGGTTTCATCTCGCACGAGGAGTTCAGCGGACCCAAACACGACGAGCTCTGAAAAACTCTTCTATCGCCTAAGGACGCAACATAATCATCGACACAATCAACACAATCAACACACACATACACACACGAACACACGTTTCCCTGTGGAAGTGATCCGGACGAAACGTTCAACTTCAATTTCGTTGCGATCGCTGCGAAGACCTTTTTTTAACGCAAATAATTTATGTTATTTTAAGTGAGTGTAATGCGGCTGTTGCGCCTGGGCCACTTTCCGCGAATTCGGCGCGCCGCTTTTCGACGTTTCGAATTTTTCAAGGAGTGAAAATGCGAGACGGACTTCCCATTCGTGAACTAAACATACTTCTACTTTTTATTATATATATATTTTTTTTTAATTTAAAGTAACTTTAATTGATAATATTTAATTTTCGTCAAATATAGAAGCTTGCATTTTGTATGTTTGTAAAGGTTGAAAAGCGTCCATGAAACCGAGTAAGTATGTACGTGCAATCTGAAATTTTGGGATTTTACCCCTTCTTATATAGTTTCAACGTGTAAATATCGTTTTTTTGCTCGCGCTCGGTGGTACTGGACGCTTTACGAATTTAGTGTCAGAATCACACTCTTTAATCGTAATTTACGTTAATAATGTTGAAGGCCTACCACATTCGGCCTGAAATCGAGCAGTTGATTTTGCAAATCTTCATTTAAATCTACCAATTTAGTAGCGTATCTTTCATGAAAAAGATTTTTTTTTTTTTTTGAAAAAAAAAAAAAAATCACGAATTCACAACTTACATCTCGCACTGTTATCACCCAGCCTTATATACTTATGATCAATCGATGACGCGAACACTTTATTTCGAGTCTCCCCAAGTGCAATATTCCGTTTTTTTTGCATTTACGTTACGTGAAAAGTTGAGTGCTTGGCCGGTCACCGACTCGCACAGATATATAAAAAGAAAAAGAAAAAGGAAATCAAAACAAAAAGATCGGTACAGACAAACAAACGATACATAAAAAGAAGCAGCAGGAACGACTGTTGAACGTTGGTGGAATGATAAAGAGAACAAGAGAGAGAGAGAGGGAAAAAGAAGAAAGAAAATAATAAATGAAGCACAGAAGATGGAAGGAACGCGTCAGAAATCGAGCTCGCCTCAACCCCCCGTCTTTTTTTTTACAAAGCGACATTCCGACGATCTGCACCGCGCGAGAACGCTGCACGAGACAGAGGAAAAATAAAAGAAATATAATACAGGCACGACAAACAAAACAAAAACAAAATACTCGTACCTATATACTTGAACGCGTGCACACAGATACAGACACATACAATATAAACACTCACGTGCATCGTGATCCTGATTCTTCAAGTGTAAAGTGATCCCAAGCACACCATCCGTGTCGTGTGAGAGAGAGAGAGCAACAAAGTGCGAAAGAGAGTGAGAGTGAAAAGAGAAAATGAGTGCGAATGGATTTTTTACTCGAATATACATATATATATAAACGGAAGGGCGGTTTAACAAAAAAAAATACAGAGAAGAAGAAACAATGAAGGTAAATAAAGAAAAAAAAAAACTCTATTGTAGAATTCTGGAGTGTGTTTCCCACGCGCGAGCTGTTACGGATATGTGTATCGTTTAATTTGAGGATTTTTCCACGTCGTCTATTATTTTCATTTCGGTTTCCTTCTTTTTATATACATTCATATATTAGGGAAAGTCATTTTGATAAGAATTTTTAAAATATTAGAAAGTGGACGGAAATTTTAAATGGACTCTAGCGGCAATGTTTGGCGTCACATTTTTATATTGTGAACTTTTTTATTGATCGATTGATTATATTGAGCATGATGTTTTTCGAACGCAGAGAAAGTCTCTTTTTATTTGACTATGATGAATTTATACATAGATATATATTATGTACTTACTTGTTGCATTTTTCTCCTATAGAAGCTACGTTTCGTCTTTGTGCTTCTTCGAAGATGTTCGTCGGGTTTTTTGATATTTTAGCGATTTAAAAAAGATGAAAAGAAAGCAGAGCGAAGAAAATGAACTAAAAATGAATCTGTGAATGACGAATGAGTCAATGGTGAAATCAATTTTAAAAGCGTGAATTTATTGAATAAAAAATACAAAATAAACGATCAGGTGAGAGAAGTCGAGCTAAAAAGGAAGTGACATCACTCTCGTTGCTAGCATTATTAATGTAAAATTATGCGTTTTTATTACTACATTATATTGTATGTCGTTAAAGTTGGACGAAGGTTAATAATAAATCGTGCATCTCTAGCACATTTTGTTATAAAAATGTCTCATTTATTCTATCCTTGCCCTGCATCAGCAAAAATATGATAGTACGCTAACACCGTTTGCATATAGACAAAGGTAAAAAAATAATGAAACAGTATAGGAGTATTTAACAGTTTCATAAAAAAAATAAGGAGAATTTTTTTTATTCAGTTGCACATATTATTGCAAATAATAAAGTGAGGAATAGAGGTTGATAAATTCAATGAAACAGTACGATTTTAAGGCATATATTTTCAGTTTTTTATCGATCACTTTCTTGTAATGTTGCACAACGTATTATTTCTACAACCGACTTAACTTAATCTTACGATTTTTCTCCTTCGAACGCATCTTCACAGCAGCTGACTCAACTAAAGCAGTGCGCGCACACGCGATTGCATTATTAAACGTCGCCCATAACGCCGTTCCTATTTGTCTGCAGCCGGTAAGAATGGATCGACGCTACCGATAATCGAACTTAAGCTACAAGTTGTCGATCGACTACACCTCGATTATTCTCTCATCGCTATAAGTGTGTGCTTTTCTTCGTTTGCTAATTGCGCTTACGATACGCCCGGAAAATATACATATACATTATATATTTTTTTCTTTAAATGGCTAAGTCTTTTACAAATAAAAAGAAAATATCGCTTTTTGCAGGAGTTCATTAAGTGAGGCACGTCTTTTTCCATGTGAATAATCTTGCGTGTGAATATATGTATATAATTCGCCTAAAATGTGTATTATGGTAAAGGCAGAGAGGAGGCACGTGGGGTCGCGATTATCTTTTTTGTTTGTTTCTCTCCATTCGGGAAATTTTTTTATAATTTTGAGCACTTTCCATAGATAAAATATCCTATCTATCAATTGATTTTGATAATCCAATGCCCAATTGATCAATTAAAATGACATAATATCGCGCAGTCTTTTACAAAAATAGCTTTTTGTAAATGTTTTCGATTACAATATCTCTTTTCAATACGATTAAAATATTATCTCTTCGAAAGCAAATGCATATCGAATCTATGCTTTTGAAAATTCACTTTGGACGATCAAAATTGTAAAAATATTTTTCCCGAATATTAACAAGGCCAGCTTTCACCGATTTGTATTATCGTTCTCTGTGTATCGCAGAAAATTTTCGCGGGTTATGTAAAAGGACGATTTTTCATTTGTTAAAATGGACAAAATTTCGGCTCGATTGTGTATATAAGAAGGCCCAAAAGGGATTATTCGTAAGGCCCCCGACTAATCGTTGAAATCGTCCGATATTTATATATTGTATATATGTATCATATAATATGCACAGTCTGGTGATCACGTTACGAACGTGTGTAAAAAAACAGATCCATCCTTCGTTCTTTCCGTGTGTCGATCGTTTTTCCAACTCCTTAATCAACGACAAAATCGAGCATAATTACAGTCACAAGGCAGTAACGTAAGACTAGGCGTTACAGTAATTTATCTATACGATGTCATCCGTATCCATTTTCCATCATCATCTTCATCATCAACATCTACGGTTCCTTTTCTCGAGCTTACAAAACGGAAAAAGGTTTATTACCACATGTACGACATTAATAACATCTCGACGATCGCGCTAAAGTGATTTTGGGAGAATTCGTGCAACACTATTTGGTTTTCGTAATAGTAACTATATTCGAAGTATTCACGTTTATTTACTTTTTTTTTGTGTTGTGTTCATTCATTTTTTTTTCCTTTTAACTAGTGACTATTATTTTCCTTCCCTTCATTCGCAGCGTCTCTTCGTCTTTTTCGTTATTTTTCTCTTTGCTGAAAACACTCGTTCAGCACCGCTTAAAACTAAGGCTACGTTTCTGCAGTTAACTTGAAAGTTCGTTTTACATAAATTGTTTAAATTATACATTATACGAGCGTCGCGTCATTTCTATTCGTGGATCAAAGTTCCAGTCGCATCAGCCACTTTAGTAACTCGTCTCCCTTCAAAAAAAAACGTTCATCTTTTATTTAACTTGCTTGTTTTCTTTAATACTGATCGCAACATCATCAGCTAGTAACTAACAAAAAAAATAAAGGAAAATTAACGTACTAGTTAACGCTCTTCTGTTTTTTTTTAACTTACTTCATCATTTCGTTAGCCGCGATGCACATGTTTAATTTTACTAAATAGTGACTATGACTGGTGTCATCGATAAATACCATAGTCCTGCGCCTCGTGTATACAACGATAAACTACAGCTTAATATAAAAACAAAAAAAAGAGAGACACACCGAATTCACCGCATCCGTTTGCTTTTTGTTTTCCCTTCTTCATAGTAGTAAACCGTGTACCGAGCCGACATTTTCGCCCCTCGGCTGCGAAAACAAGCGCACGATGTCCGAGATTATCCTTTATGCGTTTCATGGGGAAGCGAAAACACAAAAAAAATAAAGGAGAAAAAGTAAAGATTTAAAACGAAGACGCCAAAAAGGGTAAACGCGGTAACATGTTGTACATCGAGAGCGAGAAGGAACAGGAAGAAAGAAATAAACAACAATAACAAAAGAAGGGGAGAAAAGTCTCGAGCGATTCGATTAAAATTCGCGCAATAATAGTTAGGGGAGGGGTGAGAAAACGATTCGAATCTCCATCTCCACATCCGGGGTGGTGGGATTGGGTAGTCTGCGAATGTTTCTTGTTTTTTCGACTTCCTCCTTGTTTCGCGAATGCGGGCTACGTTCCATTTCCCGAATAACGACGTCGTTCCTTTCCTTGTGTGTCTGTCTGTGTGTTTTTGTGTGTTCTTCGGCGAGGGAGAGAGATAAAGGGAGGAGAAGAGGCTGGGGCGGAGAGAGAAGAGAAAACCCCCTGCATACGAGGGCGCTTGCGTTGTAGTCTTCTTCGTTCGTTATGCGTTAACTTCTTCTTCTTCTACTTCTCTGCTATTTTTCTTCTTTTTGCTTTTATCACAGTCAGTAGCCCTTGATGTAGGCAGCGATGTGTTTCTTCTCCTCTTCCGAGAGACCGTTCTTCAGTGTTCTACGCACTGCAACAGTCAAGCAGAACATACAAAAACGACGTTTTATGGGATCGGTGCTAAGCTCGACGTGAGCTTTTTGCATTTTGAGAGAAATTTTTATGTATAACAGTTAAGTAAATTATTGTAATATTTGGTTCAAAATACTCATAATTTATGGAAATAGGGATGAAACATCCTTTATATTACACAATAATTTCTCTCAAATCATTATTAATAAGAGAGTATTCATGCACATGCTTCATTCCGCATCATGCAAACTTACAACTAAAAGTAGAAGAAAATTTAAAATAAGAATGGTATTATAATTCAATTATATTAATATATAATACTTTTGATAATCAATTTCATATTATTTATTTATATTTAATAATTTAGTCCTCTGTCGAAAGAAGAAGCCAAAAAATTAAAAAAAAAACTAATGTTTCGTTGGTTGCTTTAATGGTAAATTAATTTTTTAACAAATATTATCGAAACCACAATATTTATTCGCTTTTTTCTACTTAAGCCATGAATACCTATGGTTTTTGTTAAAAATTTTTAGAGGTATTTTTACCTAAGTAAAAAAATTAACTGCATTATTGTCGTTAAATGTAGAATACTTTGTAAAATTCAAGTTCAATCACAGAAATAGTAAAAAAAAGAGTATAAGAATGCTCAAATGAAAATTAACAACAAGTCAAGCTCATGCTGTTAAAAAACTGGAGTAATTCAGGTAGAATCACTCGATCCACATATCATAGTATAACAATTTAAAAACAAAATCAGCGACAATCAACATCAGCCTTCACTGCATCTACAAGCATCTCGCATCAGCAGAAAGGCGCTGCACGTCGTCGACGCATCAGGACAAAGCAAAATCTTTCTATTTTTCCGCGGCATCGGCTTTCTCCCGCCTTTTATATACCGAATTGAAAATCCATTTTGCCGAGGAGAGACTATACAGCAGTGGCAGCGCACAGAGACCGAGTCCCGATGCATTATCTCGTTGAAGTGGCGTCGGGAGGCCCGACTTTTCAGAGCTGCACTGCACGCCGCGCATAAAAGACAGCTCCCGTCCTTTTCCATTAAAGGTACTCGCGCGAGCTGAGGCTTTTTCGAATTCCCGTCTCTCTTTCTCTCTCTCTCTCTCGCGTGCCGCGGGAATATTCTGTAGCAGAGAGAGAGAGAGAGAGAGAGAGAGAGAGCTTCCACTTTTCCCCGTACACTCTCTCCTCTACCCGAGCTTTATCGCTCGCGATTAAGCGTCTACTCGTTAGAGCGACATCGAGGAGATAGTTTCCTTTTTTTTCTTTGCCGCTGCTGCTGCCTGCGAAGAAGGCCGTCTCCGAGTTAATTTTTCAAGCCCGGCCTTGACACGCCTTGACTGGGGGGCTTAAAAGTTCGAAACGAAGATGAATCGATCGGCTACTGTGCGCACCTCGAGGTTAGACCGGAGGAATATGCTGCGGCCTTTTATAGCGAGGATTCCGATGGGCTATATATTCCAAGTACGAAGAATTCTTTTGTACTCTATTTAAGTTTTGGAGTTTGCATGTATATACGCCGATGGAATGTTAGGTTTCGACGAACTACAATTACATTTATATATGTAGCGAATAGTTTTCCAACGACTGTAAATCAATAAATGGAATGCAGTCGGTGCTGCAGATGTTTTTACTCGAAAAAATAAATGATTTAGCCGAGAAGCGCAAAACAAATTTTTCAATCTGCCAGTTAAACGACCTGTAACTGCTGGAACGAGAGAAAAAAAAATGGTACGATTTTCAAAGTTAATCGAATGTCCTTTTAAACTTCCAGCAATTTAATGTCGTACTGGTATACACGCAGATACACACTCATATATATATAGTGGACAAAATTAAATTGGAACAAATTGGCGCGGGCGCGGCTCTAAAAAAGAATTGAATGCGCTGTGCAGCGTTCGAGTGCAGCTCTTAGCCACGACCATTAACGAACCATTCGAGGGGACCCCTTGCGCTGCCTTCGTTTTCTAAGCGTATCGGCCAGTTCTGGCATCGGACTGCTGGAAATCATAAAGATAAAACTACGTCGAATCTTTAAATTGGTCCTTTTTTTTATAACTTTAACGATGCAAGCGTACATTCTTTATCCGCGTATTCTGTGTTTCGATTGATAAAGTAATTAATTCGAACTAAATGGTATACAAATTCGTTTTAATTGTCATCAAATTGACGTTCAATGATTCCGTTCCAAATATATAACGATATTCCATTATAGCTATTCGTTAACCAATTATTTGCGCTAACAACCTAGCAATTGCAGTTGAATACAATATAATTCTAATTCAAACTACATTTTATCAATTGGAAAAAAAAATTAATCTATAATCATTCCGTTATACCGGTGCTCAAACGAACGGCCGAAATCATAGAGCACCAAAAAGTCTTATATTAGAAAACTTCCTTAATAAAAGCGAGGTAATCATGAAAGAATCGAGCGCGAGGCCCTCGAAAATAAACGTTCAATTAAGATTTGAATCCCACGCGGAAAGTGCCAAGCCATTAAGCGCGTTAATTAGACCGCGGGCTTCAGTAGGTAGAATAATTGTATAAAGGGTAATAATAATCGTTGAAGCAGCAATCGAGTGGATTTACTTGCGCCAGTTATTTGTGAATTCGCATTATATTATATCCCTCGAGTGCCGCTATCGCGTGAGCTCTCAGATAATCACCATTCTTCATTTTATCTATATTCAGGAGACCTCGTTAATTCGGGGTGGTCGCGATTATAAATCCAATCGATCCCGCGACTCTCTGCACTCTCCGCGCGCTGCCAATTCGAATTTCAATATTTACAGAAATATAAATCAGCGTCGTCGCGCACCTCTCGATATGAATATTTAAGCTCGGAAAGTCTGGGGCTCTGCTCGCGGCTCCCACGTTTCCTATGAGCTTCGAACATTGTGTTCAAATAGAATCCAAAGCTTATGCAATTCAACGCGAAATTGCGCTTATATTCAATTTCAAAACAAGCAGAATAAGAATGTAGTCGCGCGTATATCTCGCGTCGATGGGAGCTCGAATAATAAAAAGACCGCACATTCTAAACTAATGAAGGCGTGCTCCGGTGCGCATGTATATACGCAAAGCTAAAATGACCAGATAGCGAGAGAGGAAATCGAAATCATGAATATCCATTGAATATCGACCGCGCGCACAGAGGCATCATATAGCGCGCGAGCGTAGGAGCCAAAAGAAAGCGGCGGCGGAGCTGGGAGAGAAGCAACGGCCCGCGAGAATTCGGAATATTGGAAATTGCGAGTGGGCGGGCGAGGAGGGGGGGGGGTGGAGATGCAGCACGCAAGCATTCGGGTCCTTTTGCCCGTTAATAATTCGATCTCCATTAAACGATGCTCGCAGCGCGGCTAAATGGCCAATCGGCCTGACCGATAAGTCACGTAGTTTATATATATACACGCAGTAACAGAAGCCCTTTCGGTCCTGCTCCATAGTGCGTCAATTATTTCGGCTCTAATATGTATATGTTTGGTTTCTATATACGATGCGCTGATCGATAGACTAGTGAGAGAGAGAGAGAGAGAGAGAGAGAGAGAGAGAGAGAGAGAGAGAGAGAGAGAGAATGGAAGACCAGTAAGTGATTAATGTTGATTATGTGTGCGGATTTGCGGGATCGTCGATGTCGGGCCTGTAGCGCGTGCCTATAACGATGTACTCTCTCTCTCGCTCTCTCGCTCTCTCTCTCTCGCTCTCTTGGCGTGTGATTGCATTCTTCATTCGCCGTCGTGGGCTTACGGGGCTTAGAGTTTGCATTGAATTCCCAATGCGCGAGCGGCGGCGACGGTGCGGCATTATGAATTATGCGCCCGCGCGCGCGGAGTTTAGAGCCACGCGGACCCCCAGCCGCGCTGCGAAGGAAACTAATTATTTTCGCGGCTAATCAGTTGTAATATTTCGGCACGAGCTCTCTCTCACACAGAGCGGATTGAACTTTGCTCTCGATGAACATTTTACCTGGCCGAAGGGACTTTGTCGCAATAGCCACGAGAACTTATGGTCTCGAGAATTTTATGAAAATCTAATTTTGGGGTTTGGTTCGTGACAAATTATCAGATTGAAGTTCAGTTTGTGATTTATATAAATAAGTAGCGTTTTAAATCATGCATAATATTTCTTCAGGTATAATCATCCACAGGTACTAAACTATAGCACAATGACTAAAATATCTAACTATGAGTTATCAAAGAAAAAGAGTTAAAAAGTAATGGCTCAAGATTCAATTTCTAAAGATGCTCTGAACAGCGTCTATATAAAAAGTGAAAATTACTTGTATGCTAAAGTAACTCGCAAAAGCCACTAAAATACAAAATAGTACAGATAATACATCGTAAGAAAAGAAAAAAGCACTAAAAAGCAAACAGAAGCCAACACAGCTGCGTTCAATCAAAACACAAGACACAAAAAGAAGCAGGGAAAAAAAAGCCACGTATCCATGCTCTCGGCACCACGCGCAGAGGAAAAGTTTATGTATCGTTAGTTCATGCTGGAAAACCAGAAGGGGGGTAAAAAGAGAAGCGGAGAAAAAGAAACACACACTTACACACACACACACACACACACACACACACACACACAGAGCCATTCCTTCTATCTCGTTCTTTCCTTGTTTTAAAGCCAACCTTAAATCAGCAGGTCAAAGGTCGCCGGCCCTCTCTCAAGGCCGATAGCCGTCCGGCGTCGTGTTGTTCTCCCGTGTGCGCGAGCGCTTCACTGTTTTATAGAAACAGAGAAACAGAAAAGAGGAAGAGGAGCTGCCCAGGCGCTTACAAACCCCGTTTCAACGGCGGTTCGTAGAAAAAAAAAAGGATAAAAAGAGACCAACACCGCGTTACAGCGTGTGTGTCTGCGTGTGTATACACAGCGACCATCACCACACCCCGCACCAACTTAATCCTATACCGTTTATCCGCTCTTTCTCTCTACCTTCTCTTTATTTTTTTTTCTTTAAACTCCACAGTTCTACGGAAGAGGATATGGTATGCGTGCAGCAAGGTCGTGAATCGTATCGCGAAATGTATTAAAAATATGAATTAATGCCAATGAAATATCTTTTATGGATTTTGTAACCTATCGTCGTTAACTTTATAGATTTATGATGTGTTTAATATGAAAATATTGAATTCTACAAAACTTTTGGGAAAGCAAAATTTACTCATAGGATTTCGGACCTTTAGTATCCAAAAGTATATTTCAAGCTTATAAATTGAATTATGACTTTTATTAGTGCGGAAATTTGTTTGAATCGTCAAGTATTTAACATTGAAAATTTATTTTGCACACATTTTTAATAATTTCTATACCAATTAACCGGGGAAGTGTTAAATAAAAATGTAAATATGGTTGATGTTATTATTAACTGTTAGATTACTATGACCATCTTACTAGTTACCCTGCTAATATTACAGTATATGTCTAATGTTTGGTCGGCATAAATAGAAATCAGAATATGATACAAAAAAAAACAATGCAGACGCTATTTAGGACAATTTGCTTCATAGCGACATAAATTATAAATAGCTCTTAAATATTTGATTTTGTTTCAATAATTCATGGGCTGGAACAAAATTTTAGATCTGTTCTTGGGCGTAGAAGGATTTTGATTGCGACTGTGAACGAAATTTATGTAGGTATTTTAACAATTACAAATCCGATATAGCAAAATTAAACCTCGTTAATGCACAATAATAAAACTTTTCAGGCTTGATATATGCAATTTTATTCATAATTATTAATTTTTCTAAATAAAAATATGCTATAATTTCAATTTCATTAGATACGTAACGCGTGACAGGTTCCCTCAAATCCGATAAATCGCCGATAAAAATAATGCAATAATCAATACGAGCTTTTTCCCCCGCGAACTCCCTCTTTTCCTTGCTACGTAACTAATTAGAGCGCTTTCGCGTGTTTCGTTCGACCTGCGGAAAAAAGCCACGAAATACGGTTCGCACAACTGCGGCAATTGAAAAATTGGCATTCCCATAAAAAGTGCCGGAGCCGCTTTTTTTAATTAAAATCCAAACTCGAAGATCGTCGAGTGTTAATTAAAAAAAAAAGACTAAAAAAGGGAGAAAAGAAAGTAAAATCGTAATTAAATATTTCCGCAACTCGACACCCTCGGTTGACACTATATTTGCGACTTGCGCATTGTTGCTCGTATACCTTGTACTAATGAAATCCCGTAACGAATGCGCCCCTCCCCCCGTTGCCGTTGGCTGGAAATTTAAAAGAAAAAAGAGCTCTCACGAAGTATGGAAAATAAAATCATCGAAGAGGTTGCGAGGGTGAAATAAATATAAAAAATATATATAAACTATTCGTCGTCGTCCGAGTCGGCGACACGCTTCGAACGGATTAGTTCCGGGAATACAGTGCGTTTATACTTTCCAGTCGAGAAGAGAATATACACTTTCTCTTTTTACTGTGGACAGAATTTTTTTTAATGGGGATATTTTTGTTTCTCTACTTCGTGGAATCGAATAATGAACGTTCCTTACTATCTCGAGTAGAGAATAATTTAATAATAAGTGATTTTACTTTTTACCTTGTTTTATCCTCGTCAGAATAAACATGCTACTTATGCAAATGAAATAATTTAAGATAATATTAATTATTTATCCGGAAGTAATATCTGAATGAAAACTAAAGATTTTCTTCTAATTTTCGGGAGGGAACTCAATTTCTTAATTTTTCATTCAATTAAGAAAGTATTTTTCTTAGAAATAATCCATTTATTTGAGCCTTTTAAGCTTTTCAAATTTACTTTTAAAAAAAATGTTGCTTGATTGTTAAAACTTTAGTTGCACCAATAAGTTCCAATGCAATATTTTTACCGTTTAATACTTTCGCTTAAAAGGTCAAAAACTGAACCTGGATAGGAAATGTGTAAGTAACGCGATGAATTAGTAATGAACAAGTGAACTAAAATAAGATGAAAGTGAAATAAAGAAATACAGAGGACAGAGTTAGAGAGAGAGAGAGAGAGAGAGAGAGAGAGAGAGAGAGAGAGAGAAACATGAAATAAAGGTACAGAGAGATAGAACTGTGCAGATAAGGTGCAATGAATAACCAGGACGACGTCGACGTCGCACACTGTGGCTCATGTATATAAGATCCTCGACCTCAAAGGCGGGGGCACCTTTCAGTCGGCTTCGATTCCGTCGACAGATGCACACACGCCCTCCTTGACTCTCCCTTTCTCTCTTTCTCTCTCTCAATCTTATTCTTTTTCTCGCGCGCCCGCGCTTGAGCAAAAGCTTCTTCTCTCTCTCTCTCTCTCTCTCTCTAGCTAAGCTCTCTCAGTCTCTCCGCGTCTGATCGATATAACTAATCAAACGAGAAATGCATGATTTCCTTGAAGTTTTCTTTCGCGCTCCTTTTTACCCTCTTTTCTCGACTCCTGCGCACACCGAATTTCCTTTACCGCCGCCGCGCGCGACTCGAGGAGAATTGAAATTCTCAAAGTCTGCAGTAATCGAATTTCCAGATATATCCGTGAATTTTCGTGATATAAAAACAGTGTCGCCGGCAAAGGGCGGAAATTCAATTCAATGTATTACGACGCGGATCTTAAGCTATACCGCATACGCGTCGCTACACTTTATTACATTTTGAAATTTTTTTATATTTGCTCAGCTTTCTATTCAATTCATCTAAAATTTAGCATTAGATTTCTACTCGTAAAATGCTATAGCTTTTAGCTAATAGCTTTTTTTCTAATAATAACTGATATTCACTCTCTATATTTTTGTTAAACTGAATGGTTCCTACTCTATTTAATCTACAAGCAAAATATCGCTACCAAAAACGCAAATCAACAAAAAAAAAAAAGAAAAAAAAATAGAATGGGTAATCTACGTACTCTACGCTGCGAAAAATACATCGATCACTATAGCGTTAAATTATACGAGTCAAAAAGAAGAAAAACTTCTCGGCAGAACAAAGGAAGCGCAAAAATATCGGACGATCTTGAGGGTGAGAGAGAAAGAGCAAAGGAGGACGGTGGCGTATGCAGAGACGCGCGACTTCCCGTATATACAGGTGCAGGGTGCAGGGATTTCACTTACAAGACTTACGATCGGCGTGTCGCGTGCGTTTCCGCTCCCTCGGCGTGGTACGCGTCGCTGGGGTCTTGGTCGCCGTCTTGACCAATGACTCGAGCAGCTCGTCGTCGCCGTCCGTCAGGTTGCCGTTCGTTCTCTCGTCCCTCAGCAGTGGACCCAGCGGCGTTCGTCCTGGAAACAAACGACCAAACAAACAAATTTGCATTTTAGTTTTGATCCGAGACTGATAGAAATAGTTTGATATCATAACGTTGAGGCAATAAGAAAAAGAAATGTTTTATTCTATTTTATCACTAGTCATAACAACTGTAAGGAATAAATAACGAGAGTCTTGGCAAGTTGGTGCTCGAAATTTTGCAAAATATACGTTTCACCGCAACTGTAGGTGTATACGACGTCATTCACATTCGCACTCCGAGGAGAGCGACAGCACATAGCCTCAGGCGCTTCCAGGCAATGCGCGTTTTTCCATTTACACTAATTCGCGTAGCGAGGCGGAGAAGCTCGGGACAGAAAAGCAGGTCAGAAAGTTGGCGGGTGCACCTCGCTCCCCGAGAGCTCTGCTTCTTTTCAGACTTCTGCCTCGCCCAGCCTTCGCCGCGTCCTTTTTTAAATAAACCCCGACCCTGGCTTTGCGTTTCGACATCGCGTGTATATGTATACAGGTTTGGAGATCCAAGCTGCTTCTCGTGTGTATCGTTTTCGAGTCCCGAGATATATTCGTATGTTCGTTGTTGTACCCTCGTTATTCCGCAATCGATCGTTACGCGAGTGTGCTCAAACGAGGACTCGACAGCGCCTGCGACTTTGCATACTTTCGAGTGCGAATATCAATACAGGTTATTTCAGCATTTAAAATATTGTTGCAGTTAAATTCCAATGTATATTCGTCACGCGCGTACACGGACACTCCACTTCTAATTCAGCTCGTGATACCCTATCCCAGTCTGGATCCTTCCTTCTCTGTGATTTCCCTCACCTTCCCTCCTCCTCTTCCTCCTCCTCCTCCCCCTCTTCCTTTCGTTCGTCTAGTCCCATTCGCTGGAGTGTCAGTCGCGCGAGCGGCGGCGGCGGCGGCGGCGGCCGTTTCTTTTCCTCTTATTTCCCTTGTAATTTGTACGATAGACGTCGCATTTAAAATCCAATTCGCCGAGATAAGGGGCAGGGAGGGGAGTTGCGCGAGCTCTACGCGCGCGCAGCGAAATAGCTCCGCATGAAAAGAGAGAGAGAGAGAGAGAGAGAGAGAAAGGAGATTGGCGCTCGACAGAGGAAGCAATAAGACTCTCTCTCTTGCGAGGCGTGCAGCGAGTATCGGAGGCTCAGCGTCAGCGTCGCAAAAGACAAATTATCGCGTCGCTTCGCGTTAACGGGGTGGGAATATCACGCGCCCCGAGTGGCACGACCCCCCGCGCTTATCCTCTTTTATAAGCTGCGACAATTTATACGGTACAAGCGTCGATGGCCGCGCGCGTGAATTATGAAACTGTTTATCATCGCAATTAAGAGCTCTACCCGGGATGTTGGAGCTAAAGGATATTTATGAAGCAGCAGCGCAGCTCGTTATAAGAGAGATCGCTCGTTGAATTCGATGCGCTCCACCAGCCGACTAATTTACTGCTCGTTTCTCCAAATATTTATATCGTTATCCGCAGTCCGACATCGACCCATTTTTCACGAAATCGAAAGAGGGATAAAAAAAACAGCGGGACTTGAGTATCTTCCTAAAACCTTATCGCGACTCCCTAAATCTCTCGATACAGTGGATGTCTTTTTATCCGCCACGAATAAAGCCTTGCCAGTCTCTGAGTCGCTATAGTAGTAGCTTGAGTTCGGGCCCAGAACAGAGAGAGAAGGAGTATAAAGTCAGTGCAATCGCACTTTCCTACCACGTTTTTTTATTTTCCTCGAGCGACACACATTCCCAGTGCTACTGCGAGCTGCGAGATAAAAACAATGAAGCCTTTGGTGCTATTTAAGTCACCCACGCCGATTCTGGGGAGCCTGGCTATGCAATAAAAAGCTACCGGCAGACTCTTTCGTTGGAAAAAGAAACTATTCGGTTTTGATTGGGTGACTGAGTAATCACGAATTAACGCAATGCGACTAATTGAAGAATGTATACCGATATTGATATTGTTTATTTGTGATGACATAACAAAATTTTAAAAATAAAAAGAAAGGAAACATTATGAAAAGTCTTAATTTTCTTTACTGCCAATATTTTTACGCTACTTTTTACACATTTTCAAGACTGAAAATATACAGGGCTATTTGAAATAGTCGCATAGAGTATTTCTAAACGAAAAACTCCCCATGAATGCTCCAAGTGCAATCTTGAAAGCAGATAACAATATTGATTGCAACCAAGCGAGTAAGTTCTAAATATCAATAAAACGCCGAAGTCTAGAGCGAAAATGTATTATGTTGGCAAATGCAATGGTCTGGCAGTGTAATACGTAAAAGTAAGTTAAGAAGTCGTACGAGTTTAAAATTTAAAGAAGTACAAAAGAAATGGGGCATGAACTTCTTTTTTCAAGCGAAATTGTGAAAAATTTTCTCATAATACGAATTGTGGACATTTATTTATTCAATTTGATCATCAATATATCTTCATTCAGTTTTTGCCAAAATTAAAACTAATTTGGCGTAATTATTTACAAACTTAAAACTTCTTAAATATGTATTTTATTGTTATTATATATAAAGAGAATATCATTTCAATTAATAAATTATATTTAAGTTTTCCAAGTCCAATAGGCGAGACATTGTAAATCAAACTAAATGGATAAAGTTCCAGTAATTCCGGCTAAGCATAATTTAGTTGCGAAGCTTAATTATGCTTACCATACTCGACTTAAGGTTAGCATTCTATATTTCAGAATATTATCTAAGTAATATCTTACGTAGGTTATTCTATACCCAATAGAACGAATTGAATACTATTTAAAATAATCCACTAAATCCCTAATAAAACGAATAAACTCGAAGAGAAAGACGCAACAACGGCGTTAAAACCTTTCAGAGTCCCAAATACAGTAACGCTTATATAAAGTCGCGAGAGTACACATTCGAAGCGCAAGGAATAAACCGAAAAAGTGCGCGATAAAACGAAAGAACGTAAGGAATAAAGAAAAAAGAAAAAGTGAGTCGCAGTCTAGCAGCAGCAGCAGTAGCAGAGAAATTAGGATGGGCAACATCTTATATACGACTGGTGCGCAAGGAAAATTCCTTGGTTCGCTCGCTTTTATTCTCTACCCTCTCTGCCGGTGTATATGAACGAGCGGCGCAAGCTTAAAGGGGAGAGCGAGTGAGAAAGCAGCTTCCGAGCGCGACGTCATATTTTATATCCCTCGCTGCATCCGCGACGCATTACGCGTTTCTCCTTTTCGCGCAACGGTTATATGCAGATCTTCGCGCGCGAGAAGCCAACTCAACCTCCTCGTTCAGTGTATATAAGACGGGATATACGAGGCATTCCGTGAACTGTTAAGAGGGACTTTGTCGCGGACGCGAGGGCGATTTTTTTCGTTTGATATGTTTAATTAGTTATTTTGTTTATTGGCTGGGAAATGCGTGCAAAAGTACCGAAACAAAATTCATCTATATGCAGTGAACTTTCATTTTTCACTGAGTGATTTTTACGTTTTTTACTTTATTTCTTTTTTTTCTAAGATTTTAAATATTTTTAAAATAAATATTTTGTGCAAATAAAATAATTGTTGTTAGTAATTTTAGAACGTCGCCACGAAGGTTAAGTATGACGAAATAAAGAAGCTAACGTCCGATTCGACGCGGAATGTTTCACGTAGGTGTATGATTGGAGTCACAGATCATGCGTACAAAAGGGTAGCGCGCGGTCCAAAACTGCACCCGGATAAGGTGCTTTGCGTTACGGGAGCTATAGCGGCGCAGGTATATATAAGCGCTAGGACCCCAGAAAAGTAGGCTTTGAACTCGCGCTCGTTCTCTCTCATTCCCTCTGCTGCTGCTGGTGCTGCTCCCCCTACGGCTTTTTTCTCCATTTGTCCGTCTGTCTGGCTTGAGCGTTGCTTTTTCCACTGCGCGAGCTCACTTTCTTCCTCTCCTCTACCCCTTGGCGCTCTCTCTCGCGCTCTCTGTAACTTCGCTTGGAAGTTTATCGTCGCTGCACGTTAGATCGTATAAGGGGATTTTCTTTCGTTTCGACTCTTTTTTTCTTTTTTTTTTTCATCTCCCTCCTCTCGCTCTCCGCTCGTGCACTTTTCAGTGTTGATTTTTCGCGTGAGCTGCGCATATAAACGTTTATTTTTTCTGCGTGCGTTGATTTTATAGCTTACCGACTTATTTACAAAGTAAATTTGCTAAAGCTCGGTTTAATTGAATTTCACGAGTGCGAATTTTAAGGGTTTGCTTTCTATCAGTGTATATTCATCAGGTGTGACTTATTAGCTGTTTTAAATACTTTCTTCATAAAATTTTTCTTTGATTCTCAGTATTTGTATATGTATATATTTTTATAGTTCTACAAATTTTTGTTATGCTTTAAAAGCAAAATTGCTGGATGATACGTTTTGTAGTTCCACTTCTTTTCTAATTTACGACTTTTCTCTCGGACGTTGAGAGATTGAAAAAAATTGTGTTAGTATTTTTTCATTTAGCTTTCTTCATTCGATCTTAATTTAATTATTTAGCTTTTCTGCTTCTGTTTCTTTTCATCCCAGTACTCTGTTAAAGCATTTAAGGGAACGCCAGAGTCAACTGTTTTATGGACTTGAACTTCTTTAAACTTTTCTTCGCAACTAAATTGACCAATTTACTTATAGAAAATCACGTAAGAAAGAAGAAAATTTAGAAAAAGCAAGTTAAGTAAAAAAATGATTTTATTATCACCGCGGCTAACAAAACGATCGTTTCATTAGAAAATTTACGATACCAATTATTTTCACCAATTTTCATCCTCTCACAGCCCCTGCAGTAGCGCAAGACCACAATAGTCCCAAGGTTTCGCAGCTCCATTCCTCTTTCTCTCTTTCTCGCCTCGTGCTCCTTGGTGCAGGGGGCGCGCACATAACGCAAAGTCGGGGCCACGAGTGCTTAGGTAAAAGGGGCTGTAGCGGGTTGGCGAAGGAGAGAGAGAGAGAGAGAGTAGGTCTGCAAGCTTGCGCACGTGTGAGAAAGAGAGAGAGAGAGAGAGAGAGAGAGAGAGAGAGAGAGAGAGAGGAGAGCAAAACTTATGGGAGAGACTTAGAGAGCGTGCGCGGCGCTAACGCTCGGCTTGGAGTTTACGAGAGGCTCCTGAGAGCTGCCGTGGCCGTAGATATTCCACTCTATATACCACACACGCACACAGCCACACATACACGTGTGTAGAGAGAGAAAGAGAGAAGTTGCGGGAGCGTAGGGATAAAAATTCTGAGCCGCCTCTAAGCGTCGGAGCAGGCAACCGTAATGGAACGCGGCTAGGCGCTATATATATATATATATATATGTGTATACGGTTTTGCAGCAACCTCGCGGCGGTAGCGGCGGCGGCGGCACGACCAAACGGACGATCGCTTTAAGTAGCACTTGCACACGAGGGAGAGAAGGTTATGCGCGCGTGAGGCCTGTGTGTACCGATACACCAGACTCGAGCTCTCTCTCTCTCTCTCTCTCTCTCTCTCTTTCTCTTTCTCCCTCTACTCTTTGGGGCGTATATAGAGCTACGCTCGATGATTTTAAGCTAGGTGTGGGGGCGAACTTTATATTTTTGTTGTGCTTTCGCGCGTTGAACACTGCTTTTTAGGGTTCAAACTTATTTGGATATGATATGAGAAATAATAGGGAAAGTTGGTTGATTATGTAGCTAGTTGAGCTTTTAGAGTCTGGGTGAATTGTTGTACAATCTTTTTTATGGTACGAGGAAAGCGAAGCTTTTTATTTTAGGAGAATCTCAATGCTTATAGAGTAAAGGTACATAACAATTTTGACCGAAGCTTGCGAATTATGAACTGTTGTTATCATCCATCTGAATTCATTGTTACCAAAACAATGCCACATACTCTTCTATAACGAGTAATATATAGCAATTGCTGTAATTTGGTCTGTGCTCCTATTCCGGTTTTATAAGCGCATAATTGACTTATAATTAGCAGAGATATAACTATTTGATATAGAACAATGCTTTTATCAGCAGCAACAGATTTGTCAGTCGCTAATCGCGTTAATTTATGCGAACTATTATCCCGACAGTAATTCAAATTCAAAATGATTCCGCAACATTGTTCTTCGATCGTGGCATAATCAATCAACAATAAAGCGCTGGATAAATCGTCGATCGACACGACGATTTATCCTAATAACTCTCGCGTCATATAAAGAGAAGGGAATCCTAATTAAACAAGGGGCGAGCGCCGCGGCAACTACTACTCTTATAGGCGAATAAATCGAATTTTCATAGTCTCTCACGCGCCTTTTCCCAAGCAATCAAACCGACAGCGCGCATAAATCGTCCCACCCTACAGCCGCGCGCAGCTCAACTAACTTTTTAGCTTCGTTACTCAAGTCGACGAGTGCGTTCATCTCCATTTGCTGCTTCACTCGGGGATCTTACGTTTGCGCGCGTATCAAGAGAGACGTGGATGCATCTTTTGGTTACTTTCAAACAACCGCCTTTTTTCTCACTTTGTACGACGGCGTTTTATATTGTACGAGAGCCGGACGCGCCGCTAAGTTTGCCCCCGCCGACGCCGTGCGTCTGACATTAAAATATACTGTTTCTACTTTTCATTTTAATTTGAAACTCTTGGATAAACTCGGCGAGCTTCTTCGAGTTTATCCTGAAAATTCGTTCCGATGGGGATTTTGCGGTAGGAAAACATATTTCCCGACGAATCCGATAATTGCGGCTTGCAAAAGAATGTTTGTTAAGAATAAGAACATAAGTCATCTAGAGTTTAAATTGTTTTAACGAGCTACTTATAATTGTTTTAAGAGTTACTTATATATATATTCTCGAAGAAATTCTATATCAACAAAAATTAAGACTAATTAGTATAAAACAACTGTATACCGCTTATTTTAATTTTTTATTTGGTTCTAACGGCTCCCTTTACGACGCAATACGAAAATGCGCGCACTAGCTTCGCAAGTTTAAAGCTTATGCAGGGCTGCAAACGTTTACTGCAATACTTCTAACTGAGGATAAAATATAGTTTAATGCCGACATAAAAAAAACGCGCGAGTAATAAGTTACTCTGAAAAACAGTTGGTAACAAATAGTTTCGTCGAAACAGTGCAACTAAACAATCCTATTTATTAAAGAATAAAAAAAAAACATTATATTTTTTAAAATTCACCTTACATAATGGTACACGTCGAGAGACGAGTATAATATGTGTACACATCGTAAACGAAGAAAAGGATGGTTATTTCGGTGCAGAAATTCGCGCGAGTTTCCAGCGAGGCATGAAATTTAGCGCAGTCGCTGCTTCTTATCAAACTCCGCCGTGGTGCTCGCGCGCTTTCGCAGCTGCAACTGGCTTATCCTGCCAGCCGTGGAATAAACAGTCATTTAAGGCGCGCGAGCGCGCGAATGCATTTTTTCCAAAGTTCATGGACCCCGGCCCACGTGGACTTATCTTGTGAAAAGTGACTTTTTTCATATAGTATACGCCACGGCGACGCGCGGTTTTTGGTGTGCGTATCACTGAAGGATATGAATAAATCAGAGTGAAAGACGTTTGTTTGAACTGTCGCGCGTAGCAATCTTGCATTATACAAACATTGCGGATACATATAAGTTACAACCTTATGCTTACGAAAATGAAATTGATTTATAATATAAAACATTGTCTTAAACGATTTTCAATTGTATTTTTCGCCCTTATCGCAGAACGCGAAAGCTTGCGAAATTATTTGTTCACAAGAAGGAAGTAACAGAATAGTATGTAAATGCAGAATCGCATTCGCAAAGGAAACGCATGTCGATTCAGAGGAAGAGTTGACCTATCGGATCCAGCGCATACTTGTCCTGTGGGTGCCCACAGCGAAATTCTCCGAGAAAGGGGAGAGGAGAGGGATGACTCTCTCATTAAAGAAGCGCGTCGATATGAGAATAATGAAATGTAAGAGTATTTCTGGACTCACCGTCCTTCCTCTGCCTCCTCCACGGCAGCGTGCCGTGGATGCTCTCGACGTCGGAGATATCGCTTCCCAGTAATTGCCTGAGTTCCGCGTCCGCTCGATCCTCTTTCGTCCTAAATTTGCCGACCTGAAACAAGAGATAGAAAAGTCCTCCTCTTATAGAAAAGCCACTCCGGCTTCTTTATATATATATACTTTCGACGTAAAGCTACAGAGGTGGCAGGAGATCGAAAAGCCAAGTGGAGGTGGAGGACAGAGAACGAGGAGGAAAAAAGGAGTAGCGAAGAGGAAAACAAGCGTGAGCTTAGCGCGGGGCAAATTGGAATGCGGTTTTTAATCTGGCTCTTGGTCTTTTTGCGTGTTACGCGAGCTTTTCTTTTGGAAATTGTACAAACTAGTCTGCCGATGTTGCTTTTCTCGGCGCGTTCTCTATACTCGTGTTTAATTAAATCCTTTATTTTAGAAGTAATTCACTGTAATTAAATATCTCTTATAAACGTGCACTCAGTTTAATCGCGCTAAAACTATAATACACATCATTGGATTTGCAAGTAAATCTTCAGTAAACAATGTTAATCAGCTTGTTAATCTATTTCGATTAAAATATTGAATTGGTACTGTTGTTAATCAGAGATTGCTTTTTCCATTGACAGGCAAGCAAAAATTATTGTACTACGCGAGAAAGTTTTTCGAAACAGTCAATTCGAAAAATCGAGAAACTTCTGAATACACGAAAAAGCCGCGCGTGTCTCTACTCGTATTCCATAGAAAGCCCGCGCGCACTGTACCTAATGTATCGCATAAAAACCATCGGCCAACAATCCAATCGCGCGCCGAAGCACGAAAGTAAAAGCCGAAACTCCATTGTATGTGTGTGGCGGCGGGGATATCCGAGTCGCTCACCTCCGTTATCATCTTGCCCCTCGTCTTGTTTCTCTCCCGATGATTGGCCTTCTTCTCGAGCTGCTGCAAGACGCGTTCGCGCGTCGTCCTGTACTCGAGCGCGAATTCCGAGACGATGCGACAGAACTCGTTGGGTTTGGTGTCGGTGACGCGATGCAACGGTATACCCAGCCATAGGATGAACTTGTGGAAGCGGTTGACGATGCGCCGGTGCACGATGCTCAGGACAATTATGCGCTCGGCGCAGTCCGACAGAAAGTCTGACATTCTGGAAATAATTTGTGCAATTCGTATATTTGTATTGATTATTTATTGTTTTGTCGGAAAGTTGAAGGAACTCAGGTTTTACTTAACTTGTGTATAATAAATATGAAAGTATTTACGGTATAAGCAGAGGATGAAGCTGGAAGGAAGGAGCAGGAAAAAGTTTGTACTGGTACAGTAATAATTAAAAAGCAGCTTCCGCAACTATCATCCAAGAGCGGAGCAAGAAGTAAGAACAGGAAAGCAGCTCTTTGTAATTGTCGAGAAGAAAGGCGTCCGCGGAAAAAGGAAGACGATGGATATATAAGGTTGCAGAATTAATGGAGCGCGCTTTTGGGCAAAGTCCAACTTTTATCTTAGCATATAAAAAACACTCTAAATGAGAGGAAGAGGCTGCAGTTGCTGCTGCTATTGCAGCGCAGCGCGGATCGATAAAAGCGTGCACAAGGAAAGCTTGAAATGATAGAAATGATGCAAATTCAATGTCCGATACTCACTTGACCTTCATCATCGTCGAGCCGTCGTGCTTCGCAATCAGCTTCAAGTGATCCCAGGACGCCTTGCACTCGCTCTCGAGCTTACCGATGTTCGAGGCCAGTTCGTCGAAGTCGATCTTCGATGCTCTCGTTACGGCACCGATCTTTAAAGAGGAAAGAAATTTTGCTTTAAGCCAATCGCTCGTGATTTATTGCCAGCTCTATTCCCGCGAGTTCTTTTGAGTTTCAGGTCCATTTTGTCGGATCGCGCGAGTTTAGTTTTATTCAAGTTTTAGAAATGCGCACTGAGATTTTTCGCGAGAAGAAAGTTTTCAGATATCGAGCTCGAGTTGAAAATTAGGGCTTTACTCTTAAATACTACGTAGTAAAAGAAAAATTTCCTTCGCTTGGAGTACGTAAAGCCAGGTTGAAAAGTTTTGCAGTATTAAAATAGGGTTATGGTATATCCATTCGGAAGTGTATTCGCGGAAAAGAAAGCAAAAATTAAGAATACCTCAGAGTATAAATCCGTGGAGTCGGGGAATTTCTCCATGACCATGTGACAGAGATGATGGAGAAGCGAGTGTTTGTGCACGGTGTCTTTGACTTCGGGTACCTTAGCCAAGTATTCCAACTGGAATCCTTTTACCTAGAGATGAAAAATGTAGATCCAATGTTTTAATACGTATAATTGATAATATTTCAGTATAAATCTATTATATTTGTCATGGAATTTATTAAAGGAAATGGATATGCTATTTCCAACGACGTTAAAATAGCTTTATGAATTTGTAAACAAGTTTTCCATCGAAAACTAAATTGCAGCTTTTACTTAAAACATATTCGTGTCTTTAATCCCCTACAAGCTATTTTTTCCTCGAAGCATTTTTATAAAAGCGTTACAAGTTTTGTCTAGTACTAGTATATATGTTACCGAGGGGCTATTCACATTTGAAATCATTCTCGCACCATGGATTGAAATCGACCTCATATTACGTTGAAATCAATTTCATTATTTGAAATTATTGAAATCGCGTATTGCAATACCTAGCAAAATGTCGTCTCCGAAGTCGCGCGGCTACTCACTGCGCTCTTTGATGCTCATAGACTCACGATCAGTGTTTTGTTCGCGCTTGTTTTGACGAGTTTTCGTCGAAGTGCGAAAACAGTTCACTCGCGTCGCGAATTATAGTCAGTGCATCATTTCTTTCCTGATTTTCGCAGGGTTTAGACCTCAACTTAGAC
>UELV01134140.1:0-27549 GCA_900490015.1 Megastigmus stigmatizans | reverse complement strand
GTATTATGCACTGTGTGTGTGTGTGTGTTTCAATTGGTTTCGATTAATTCAGCCCTTATCAGATGTGTTGCAATAACAGAGAATCACTTGAAACTTTGCAGAGACGCACAGTAGCTGTTATTGCACCGCAGGTGTGCTGCTCTTAATGCCATTGCGGAATTAGCAATTTCAATTACTTCGCCAACAATTGCTTGCTTAGTCTTTTTATATCAACCTCTCCTCATAATCGCGGGGAGAGAACCTTGCGCCAGATATCCAGACATTCCCATTGCAAATGTAAATTTGATGAAATGGAATTTCAATTCAATAGAGCCGAGGCATTCAATATGAAACATTCGTAGGCGGGATACTCTACGTCCACCACGTAATGAGATTAAAATTTTTCCGTACATCTCGCGGCTTTAATGATGGAAGAATTATTTCAATTTATGCGGTACCCGCTGGTGTGCCAGCATTACATTTGTGCATACTTTTACTCGCAAAAACGTCTGCACGTTTAAACAAGAAATGCATTGTTCCAGTTTTGAGATGTACATGTAGGGTAAGAATGGATTCACGCATTGTTTCCCATCTGCGTGCATGCGTGCACATTGTGCGGTTATATTTATGATTTTGGTGCATATTATTACCTCTTGCCGCACACCGTACGTCTTGCCTCGCGCGCGCGCGCCTACCTACCATCATCAATTCACGGGTCTCTCTCTCTTTCTCTCTGTCTGTTTTTGTTCGCAAGTTTTAGCGGGGAGAGCCCGAATTATATACACGTATACACACACTTTTAACGTCATGCAGCTCCGTGATTTATTGCACTTTATTTTCGAGTCTCGCGCCATTAGCGCCGCGATAATTAACGATGCCTTTATTTGCGCGCGATGCAGAACGCATGGTGAACAGCAAAAGCAACACAATCTCCCCTTATTTTGTTTTCCTTTATTTTATATATATATATTATATATGTTTTGTATTTCGTCATCCTGCGCCACAAGATCCTCATTTACCCCTTTGATTTCAATTCCCCCGTTAATAGCGTCGGTATTGTTCTTGTAGAGCGAGGAAGTTGGAGCGAACACTTTGATGATGCTAGATCACCAAGGGGGTAAGCAATACAAATGAAGCATAAAATAAAATGGGTTCTAATAGCATCTAATATACCTATAGTACAATTTGATTAACAAATATGAAAATGAGAATTCAATGCCTGATGAATATAATGGAATAATTACTAAGAACACTAACTCCATATCCTCGTTCGAGTTTGCGCAACTTCATTGGCCAAAAAGTTCCTAAAGACGAATCCAAAAGCTCTTTTCTTTCCTTTCAAAATTTACATTTATACACGTTGCGCAAACTCCGGTAGAGAAGCTCGTGAAACTTGTTACACGAGCGGGTTGTAAAGCGATATCGATAACACGTAGATTCGCTTAAAGGGATTAATCCAAACTAAAATGGTATGGCTATCATCTAATCCTGCTGTGTAGTAGTGCGTATATAATCAGCCGCCTAACATATAGACATTACAATAGATATATATATATAACGTAATATACCTATACGATAATGCAGCACTGTAAAGATCCGCCCCCTTTTCTCCCACCTACACACTCCAAAACTTATGCACATTGCCTGGCTCCTCATTTATATTATACATATATATGTATATATATATATGTATATATGTACAAACATATATATGTATTTATCTATTTTTCTCTCTCACGTTCTCAATGTATATTCCAATATCTTCATACACGCAGCTCTACGTCATTTATCCCTTGTAATACATATATAAAAAGCTTTCCTCCACTTTTACGACAGGCACCCAGAATTGTATATATACACCGCAGCTCACAC
Source organism: Megastigmus stigmatizans (assembly GCA_900490015.1). NCBI lineage: Eukaryota > Metazoa > Arthropoda > Insecta > Hymenoptera > Megastigmidae > Megastigmus > Megastigmus stigmatizans. Next base: position 25,698 of record UELV01134140.1, on the reverse strand, counting down.
GGTTATGACGTCGTCTATGTATGTGTACAATTTTCAGTGTGACATCCTTGTACAAGCACGATAATAAGGAAAGCTCCCAGTTTGTAGCGCGTACTTGTATGTATATATACATATACACGATAATAAACTTGACCTGAAAAGCATTAAAGAATTCTGCATTTTTAGTCTTTTCTTTTCTGGTTTATTTTTTTTCTGATTTCAACACACAGTATATACTTTGTACGCACGTATTGCCAAAACTTTTTTTCCGCTCATTACTGTGACTACAGTCAGTTTGTAAAGTTCTTTGCCTATGTGGATGTATATATATATATATATATACATACGCGTATGGAGGATCCGAGGTGCTGTTTCGCGGGTGTCTCTGGATTTCGGGCACTCGACCCAACGAGCCTCGGGACTTTTGTCAACCAAAAGTGAAAATATCACCTTCTCTCCCCGTCATCGTCTAACATATTCCATTATAACCAATTCCTCACTGCCTATGGTCCGAATAACGATCGTCCTGGTGATCCTCATTGACGACTTGTATTATCATTATATGATTTGATGCTCATCACCACGTCGAAGCTGCGTGCAGTAATCAAAGTTAGCGTGCGTTTAGTTACTTCTTGAGTTACCTTATTTTGTCCCTATTTTACATCATGGCGCTGTAGCGTAGTATAACGTATTTTTACGAGATAAGGCTATTACCATTTATTTATCATTTAAGTAATAATAGATGCGTAGGGCTCCATGATTATTTAAAAGAGCAAAAGTATATTATGAACTACATAAGAGTATATATTATATATGAAAAAGCTAAAGATGAAGTTTCTTTTCTAGTTAGATGTCGATTTAGCGACGGCGCAAAAAAAGACGCAAAAGCGGAAAAAGACATAACGAAAAAAAAAGAAAGCAAAAAAAAAAGCATAAAGAGCCTGAATAGATGATGAGACACACTCGACGCGCGAAGTCGACTCTTGCATCCTCGTTTCCGTTTCGCGCTACTTTTCCTTCTCGGCCTCTTTTTCCACCTTCCTGATTCCTTATACACGCGCCGGATCTCTGCTTTCCTACCAGACTCTTTTACATATATACGCAGTTCCCAAGTCGGGATGAAATTTTAATTTTTTCCAAAGTAGCTGGAATAATCTCTTTCGAGCAAGTATGCTATATGAATTCTTCCTGGTTACCCGTGCTTTTATTTTTCGTCTACTTTCAATTCCTAATTTTTTTTTTGCGTGAGTTGATAAATTCAGCGAAATGGAGTACGAGGTGTCAGATGCGACCACTCGCGGCGAAGAGTCGTGCTTCAAAAAAAAAAAAAAAAAAAATATGGGGTCGATCAATTCGCTATAGCTCTTGCACTTGAACGATGATGTTAATGCCTCTCTGATTGGTCGGTTGTGCCTGTTTAGAGCCACGAGGTCGGGATGAAAACCCTCGTAATGCTGGACGAGCAAGGCGGTAAGCCATTCTATCTAGCCTCTCTAACTTCTATAATAAACTAATTTCTCTTGCGACTATTATGATTATCTCACACAGTCTAGATAGTGTTTAGATTGCGAGAGCATTGACATAGGGATGTCTTGGATGAACGGTGATACGACATGTCTATTATGATCTTTACTCATCCGGGTTCAGGATTATAGCGGAGGCGTTGTTAAATGGGCTAGAATTGAAGTGGGATGGGTTTCGAGATTTCAGTATAGCTTTAGACCCGTGTGCCTTTTCAGATACTATTTTTATGCTTGACTCGGTGTAACAGGTTTTGATTTTCTTTGGACTTGAATCACTGAGTCATACCACTTCCACTAGGTTCCACTTTAATTCTATGCTCCGTTAGTATTGATGATGCTGGTGGTTATGCAGTGGCATCGTGAGTTTTTTGAAGAATTCCAAATTGATGCAAATCAAAAGCGAAGTGATACGAGTTGTAAAAAGTTGAAAGGAAATACGAAATCCTGCAGTTGTTGATAAACAAATGAATTAATGACTAATATCTGTTGAGATATATCTAAAGTAAACCGTCAATTGATTAGTTTTATCAGAAAGAATAAATGAGTTTTTAAGAATATTTTATTTTTATAATTTTTAACTTAAACTGTAGAACTGTTCAGCCAATGCAACCTTAAAATAATGCGAAAGAAAGGCGAAGAAAGACAGTTTTTTTTTATTTGAAATTTTGTTGAACAAAAGTACTTTTCTTATGGGAAACTTTCTTTGTTTTTTCTCTTTAACTAATACATTTTTTTATGTTTTTTTTTTAACTTTACAATATTATACATAGAGAACTTTCTATAGATTAGCTAGGCTACACAAAATCACAAAATAATACGCAAATACAAACGATATACAGATTTACAATGTGCAGGAAAAGTGCCGAGGATGAATAATTGAAAAAAAAAGAAACGCACTAACGACACAATTATCCAAACGCACAGTTTTATTCACACTACGTGTACAACTAATAAATAATGAGAATCGCGTCGTGTATGTGATATTTATCTTTTATCGATCAGTCGAGATTCTAGTGGCTCATGTTTTTCGAGCAATCAAAATCCGAGGGGGAAGTCTCACGCAATGTTTTTTTTTTTTTTTATCAAGTGATGGTCATATTTATTTTTATAATTGATGAAACTTGTTATTAAAGTCAATTGAGTAGCTACTCTTGTAAAATGTTGATTAACATTGACTGTAAAGCTTTTTATTGTCATTTGGTATACTGGTTATTCGAAACGTTTAATAGCGATGATTTACGGCTATAGAAGCAATTCAAACAATATACGAACAGCTAATATCGATAATTGTTATTCCTATATATACATGTATCAAAAGCAAACTAATTGCCCCATAACAATCCGTGTGTATACAATTTCTAAGTACTTAATCCCGACTAAAAAAAAGGAATGTTCATCATAACAAACGACTAATAACAGATGAAACTGCTATGTACCTTTTTCTCTATTCTTTTAACCTCTATCTCGCTCTGTCGACTTTATACAGAAAACTAAAGGAGAAAAGAGAATAGTAATAAAACGGAATAATACTAATTCATGCTCACTGACACCTTAACGGCCAACGCTCAGACCCTATATATATATATTTATATATATTTTACGCATATCGCGCAATCACACGGTTTTATACTTATATAACTGCAGTCCACTTCCTCACTTACCACCTTCCGTTTAATTATTCATGCGTCACTGTTCTTAACTTATTCTGTTTTTTTTTAACCTAAATATAATGTCACAACATATATATTAAGATTATCGCAGGGGTTTTTTTTTGTATAATTTTGTCGCGGGCCATGTGCAAAGGCCGGCGGGAGAAACCAGAAGGAAAATATAATGATTCTTTATCGTTTCTTTGTTCCTTTTTTTTCCCTCTTGCAATTTAAGTGGTCCAGTTGCGCAAGGACTGGATTCAAATGCTGTGGTTTACCCAAGCATAACGAGACTAACTGAATTTGCACTCTGAAATTCTCGCAAGTGTATGCTAAATGTGATGGATATTATTGATGTTACGCGTGATGTAAAATGTGCATGAATTTCGTTATTCGTTGTTTTTTTTTTTGCGTTTTGAGAAGGAAAAAGGTGTGGTTTTATGTTAGACGCGTTTTCGTGCGCAATCGTACATTGGATGAAGTTCGATCGCAGTGTTTCGAGTGGTTTTGAAGTATTGATTTTCATTTCAAGTAGTTTTCGGTCTAGCAAGAACGTTAACTGGAATTTATCCAGCTTAAAAATTTACATGTTTTCAAAATAGAACTTTCAAATTGGGGCAATTCCAAAATCGTATTGATTTTTCGTGAAAATTTTACGGCAAGCTACGAAATAAACTGTATAGATAAGTTTTACTCTCGAAACGCGTTTTGAACCTGGTTACTACGTTTAAAATCTAATTTATACGTTCAATCTGTAAAGTACTGTACTGTTTACGTACATCTTCCATTTGTAAAAAAAAAGAAATTAAAATCAAAATCTCGCCCTCGTTACTTTGGCGAAGCCATAAATTCCACAAAATCACGCGGAGCGCAACAAACTCTGACGTCCAGAATCACGACCCGAACGAGCCGTCAGTATAAAAGTTAATTACATTCCCGGTCAGAGATTGCATTCCTGTGTTTGTGTGTGTGTGTGTATGCACGTGCATATACATGCGAGTATCGAGTCAGGGCTTTTACACAACATGTAGTTGCGCTCAAGTGTGTCGAATATTTTACACGCTGTCACTTAACCATCCCGTTTCGGTTCACTGCTACTTTATTATTAGCATTGTTGTTCGTGCCTATCAGCTGGTTTCAAAATCCGGTAAAATGTTTGACAGGCCGCGTCAAAATCTTCCTGTTCATCCAACAATAAATTTCAAGTAATCAATCATGCTTCCTCGGGAAAATCTAATTGAATATCAAATGAGATTATCTAAAAATCAATGTATTCGAACGACAAGCAACGTCTGTGCGAGATTTATCCTCACCTACATTGATCCGCTATATAACTGTCAACATATTTATCGGATAAGCTCGAGTTACTCTTTAATCGCTCCTAAATACGCGATTAAAGAAATAGTATGGCACGCAAGTGGGCGCAATTATTGTGGAAAAGCCCGAATCGAGCGAGGAAAGCAAACGTGAAAGGGCCGCGCGCTGGAATGAATTAATCCGCATTCGTGTGTCGGACACATATTACATATAGGATCTCGTCTCTCGCACGCTTATATATACACATAATATATAGAACCTGTTTAACGGTCCGTCGAGCGCGAAAGCGCGTCTAGCAAAACTCTCGAGAGCTGCAGCTTTCTCCCAGACACACAAGATATTCCGCGATTCCTCGTGTTCCCGTGTGTAGCTGTTCTTCCCACACGGGCGGGTGTAGATGGCACACGTGACACGCCAGGTAATAGCGGAATAGCGAGAACTCGATACTCCGCGTTTATAATTATTGTGGTACACGACAATGTGCACGGAAAGGCTTATGAATGGTCCTCTATGTCACACATGAGTGTCCGCTGTTTATATATATCTATATTATATGATTACTATATATATTGTGCGTCTCTCTGTGCATGGAGAGGTTAGAAACAGGGAAGACTGATGGAGGATCCGCTTTTGTTTGTACGTTGATGTTGACGGGTTTTGTTGACGACGCCACGGCGACACACAATTAATGCGACCGACCATTGATCGCTGCACTGTTATCGATTATCTGTCGGTCTCGCAATTATAATAATGCACTTTATGGAGTGTATTCGAGCGATTATGTTCTTAGCCGCGATATATATTGTTTTTTTTTTAACAAAGTGCTTCGCTGCTACTTTATACGGAATTTCGGGATTGGAAGAAAATGAATTACGAGCTTTCTAATGAATTCTTGTTCTGGATCTAATTAAGATCCAAGTTCTATTTCTGGAATTCTGATCTTAGAGCAGAATGTATGCACTACATGGAATCGCTTCTTTCTTTAAAATCGAATGCAAAATGGGAATCAAAAAGCGGATATCCATCGGTTTTCGTGACTCTGAACTTTCCATCCGCGTATCAATTGTCGTGGTTTCTTCAATTCTACGCATATTGCAGGCAGCTTATATATCTATTCTTTTCTATACGACTGATCAATCTTTTATCTTGTTCATTAGCAACGCTGATGTTTATGCGACGAAAACGTCCACGTACTTTTTTTCAAAAAATCTTTATCATAATTATTGTTCTACTTGTTCGGACTTTTTGCAACACAACTTTCTGGAATTTATCGTCCGGCCAGCCTTTGCACATCTGAGCGTCACTCGTTCGCCGATTTTAGAGCACCAAATTATCTGGAAACTTTTTTCACTCCGTACAAAGGTTTTATTTATTTCTCTGCATATACTAATTAATCAAAATAGATATAAATTTTAATTTACACTTTCACTGAATTTCGTGCCCCGAAATTCGCGTACGACTAGACGCTGTCGTTGAGTAGTTAAGAAAGCATAGTTTAAAAAAATAAGAGAGGAAAAAATAAGAGAGAGTCGAGGAAGGAAAACAGCCTCGCGAGGATAAGACTAATGTGGACGAGGGTATAACATTGTCGTATGCTGGTATAAACAGAACAACTCGACCGCATTGAGGAGGGAATGGACCAGATCAACGCCGACATGCGCGAGGCTGAGAAAAACTTGACGGGGATGGAAAAGTGCTGCGGACTCTGCGTTCTTCCCTGCAACAAGTATGTTCAAAATCTCAATCAAAATATGCTAATTACTCATTATAATTCATATCCCGATATTTATACATATATTTATGAATCATTCATTAATTTTGTTGATATTACCGACATGATGTTTTAATCAACTATAGACAAGAAATTATTCTAGTCTAAATAATAATAAAGCATTGTTTAAATTTTTTTTTTATATGCATGGATAATTGACATCGGTCAGATTCTATTTACACATTTCTATACAATAAAATTTTTATTCATTCTGTCTATAATGCGCTCTTAACAATTTAGAGCCGAAAGTGGAGTATAAGTAAAAGAAAGAAAAAAGTAATTTTATGCGAGAGGTTAAATTTGGCCTTGCTCCAACTTGGTCGAGCTTGAAGTTAAAGCTCTCTGCCGCCGACATTTTCTACCACTAAAACTGATAAATTTAAGGCAATTATGATTTAATAGAATTTCATTTTATCTGCTATAAAAAATAGAATAATTTCCCGATCGCCATAATTCTAATTTCATATAGATTTATAAAATGTAAAAACTTGAAGATAATAAGATCCTAAATTCAAAGTACGTATATAAGCAGTTGTATGAACTATTTCCCTTGATATATACTTGTACGAACGGTAAAAAATGCTTTATCATTATTTAGAACTGTACAGATGCATTTTATAGAGTCAAAAATGAATTGATAACCAAATAACTATTTAGCGAACGAATGCTAATAACATATATGATTAAAGAAAAATTCCGGTAATTTATAATGTTGATGGGAGAAATGACTCATCGTCATAATTTGTAGTATCATTATAGTCTCCCGGCTAAACAAGTTAATTGCGCTCGCTCGCTAAAAGTTCCTCAAGCAATCTTCGTTCAATTTGCTCACCAAATTAAAATCAATCACAATAGCCGTACTCACAATCGTATACCATGAAAATTTACTTACTAACCAGTACAAGTCAGAATGAAATTACAGAGCGCGCGATATACTCCCCCTCTACTAACCAAAAGCGAATATAACATACATGTATACGAATATATGAAACGTGTCCCCTATATGCTATATGCTATATGCTATATGCTATATATAAAAGAAAAAGAAAGAACACCGCGAGGTGTACGAGAAATCGCAAAACCCCCGCGAAAAGCGCAAACTACCTCGAGATTGACGTTGAGCCCGTGTGTTGCTTGCGTCCGCAACGTCTAGGGGCGCGAGCTTCAAGGAGGACGAGGGCACATGGAAGGGCAACGACGACGGCAAGGTCGTCAACAATCAGCCCCAGCGAGTGATGGACGAGCGCAACGGCCTGGGACCCCAGGGCGGCTACATCGGCAAGATCACGAACGACGCGCGCGAGAACGAGATGGAGGAGAACATGGGCCAGGTCAACACGATGATCGGCAATCTCAGGAACATGGCCATCGACATGGGCAGCGAGCTCGAGAATCAGAATCGCCAGATCGACAGGATCAATCGCAAGGTCAGGCATCTCTCGCTCTCGATGTTCTTTGCTCATGTTGTATGTGACCCGAACTGTAAACTACTCCAACCACCACCGAGTGTGCAACCCAAATATCTGTGGCAAAAGAGAGGAGGGCTCACTGCTCTGCCAATGCATATGTACGCCCTGGCCGCGTAATATACTGTCGCATGCATCAGCACTGAGCCTTTTTCTCAAAACCACTTATTTAGTATACCTGTGTGTTGGTATAAATTATATATATCATACATATATATATATTGTTCACACGAGACACGAGAGACGTTGTGGAATGTATTATTGTGCAAATACTATATTACCCCACCCTTTGTGTATAAAGACGATAATGGAGGTTTGTGGTAATCATTGTTGTTATTACGTAGATACATTAGTACGTAGATTATAGAGCGTAGATGATAATGTAGATGATATTGATAATCAATGTTGATCAAGGTACGGGGGGCAGGCATTAATCTGGTTGATGGCCTAATGTAATGCGGTGCTTTGGCGTTGACGTAGTGATCGAGTCATTCGAAAATGCAGGAAAGCTCGTTTTTATTAGACTTTGATATATGTAAAGTATATGACTGTTGTGGTCATGAAACCATAGAGCTATTCCTGCATATACGAAACTTTCGATCGCTGTATCGACGTTCGTCATCGCCTTTACGTACATCAGCTGGATTTTTGTGTGTCCTTTGACTGAGTAAAATGGCCCGAGTTCAGCGTTGCTCTATAGAATATATATACATATTATATATATATTTGCAAACACGTCGAATCGGGTTTCATTTTGCAAAGTGAAACTTATAGGAACACTGTAAATGTTTTAGTGTTGTTGTGTTACAATCCTGTTTGTGTTATACCGTATTAAACGAGTCCTACACCCACAAAGTGTAGATTGTATAAGCAGAGAGCTTGATGTGTTGCAATTTTTCTGTGATGTAGTTTTGCAATATTGACCACGAATCGTGCTCCGAGAAAAATCGATAAATGCGTCATTTGTGCGGATGCAAGACTATTATTGAAACTAGCACAGTATATAATGTATGTTTTATAGAGTAATCTCCTGATGTGTAATTTATTAATCCAAGTTCATTATCGTTAGAAATTGAATTGTTCGTTAAAGGATAGTCGATAACCAACAAACTTATATATACGCAATCTTGGAAAAGACTATAAAAGTAATGGTTGTACGAAAATTTAAGGCGATTGGTCACTTGTGTTATATATCAATGTAACGGAGTTTTTTTTACTGCAAAATTTTATAATATAAATTAATCAAATAACTTTTCTCACGATACGTATGATTATCCAGAAGTAATAACCGAACTTTGAAAGATGTAAAAAGAAAAAAAAGGGTATATTATCTAGATCTAGTAAGTGCTGCATGTAATCGGTGTGTAGTAAAGAAATATTGTCAGCCTAGCACTGTATACAAAGCTTCGATATTTCAAGCAATGCAAATATATATTATAACGATATAAATGAAATTACTCGCGAGTATAACGTTAACAACATATATTGAGAGAAACATATAAACAACTCAACTTCACTAAAATAAAGCATTTACAGTGAATGTTCGACCGAGATTATGGCATTACTGACGCGAGAAATCGTCGATTGTACTTTTTTCAGGGCGAGTCGAACGAGACGAGGATACAGGTTGCGAACGAGCGGGCCCACCAGCTGCTGAAATAAGTCCCCGGGCTGTACAGCCAACCGGCAGCCAAGCTATTGATCGATAAACACGGATTTTTCGCTCAGATATACATATATATACATAAGAGAAACAAAAAAAAAACAAGCATAAACGGGGCGCCGATTTATCTGATAACAAAAAGAAAACAAAAAAAAAAGAAAAAGAAAACGTGCGTGCGGGCCTCCGCTACTTACATCCAACCTCTGTAAAACTACTGTTGTTGATTTTCATTAACGTATGTCTTAATTAACTCTCCTACCATCCCCTTCCCTCCCCCCCCTCTTCCCTTGTCATCCTCATCCCTTGTAGACTCCCTTTTGCTGTCACGACTCCACTTACTCTTAGTGTCGTCTACCTGTGCGTCGACTTACTCGTCCCACTCCCCTCAAGCGTAATTACTTATATTGTATGCTCTTACTTGCGAATTAGTTCGACGATTCAACGCGATTCTTCGACAAGAGAGAAAGAGAGAAAGAAGGGTCACAATGCGAATTATATAACTATGTATAATGATCGAGCGAGAGAGATAGATAGATAGACAGAGATAGAGATAGAGATAGAGAGAGAGAGAGAGAGAAAGAGAAAGAAAGCGGAATACTGTTGCGTCATCGCTCTGTCATATAACAACATTTATATATACATGAACTCTCACACACATGGAACATTCTATACGTATACATACGGTAACTTATAAATATATATATACATATATATATATATACATACACGCACACTCTTTATACAATATACAAAATCGGTAGGCGAGAAAAGCAGAGAAAGTGTTATTTGGCGCAGTTTGAAGAAGAGCGAAAAGTCTGTCGAGAGAGAGAGCTTTTTCGCGCGCGGCTGAGCTGCATTAAAGGGAGAAAAAAGAAAAGAAAGAAAACAGCGCCACATTAGGCGTGTAGCGGCACACGTTAAGTATGTGCGACGTGTGTACTTTAACCTCTTTCCTCGACTGCTTCGTCTCAAAGATATTTTCCGTAAAGAAAAAAAAAACAAAAAATAAAGAATTATTCAAAAAAAGTAAATATAAATGAATTAAAAAGAGAAAAAAAACAGCCACAGGGATATACATTATAATTAAAGTAACTTTGCGCTGCGGCAGCGTGTCTCTATCTGTAGACCGAGGCCTTTGAAGCCGAGGTCAAAATAATTTCTCTCTCTCTTTCCTCTATCTTGTATCTGTATTTATCGCCAACACTAATACATACACACCTACACTAAGACACGTCACACGTACACATACACATACACTCGAAAATGAAGAAAATGTATACAGCTCTTAAGGGTCTTACGTAGTTGGAGCATTTATAATCTCTGACTTTTTCCTTCACGAGTACAAAGTGGTTTTTTAAATTCCAATTTTTACGGATAATATATGGACACTCTTTCCACACTCACTCGACACACACATACACAGACTGACACGGACACACACAAACTCCCTTCCTATAATCCCCCGCATATAGAATTTCTCCTAGAAACGAACCGCGCATGCGTATTTTTCTCCTCGTGTGTAGATGCATGACGTTCAAGAGATGAAAAAAAAGAGGAAAAACATAGAAGAAAAGAGTAATATTAAAAAAAAAAACAATTTATATACATAATATACAAGATATATATATATATATATATATGATTTGTATGGCAATGAGTCGGCTCAGTTTTACGTGCCTTTGATCGTTCTCGTTTCTCATTCGTAAGACCCTTATCGAACAACAAAAAATAAAACAATACCCAGAACAGCGAGGAAAAGAAAAAATAATTGATAAGCAAAACCTAATCCGAACACTTCACACCCACGACGGCACATCTATATCTTTGATCAGCCGTTTTCTCGACGATAATGTAATAATTCTCGTGCAATATGACGTTAATAATAGAAACAACCTCAGCGAGCCCAGCAGCCAAATGTTAGCAGAGAGTTGTCGAAAAATCCAAGGGGACAACAATCGAGTACATCAAGAAAGAAAAAAAATATCCGTTTTTTCCTCTACTATCCTAGAAATTTGTCTTTTAGAGCGACGATTTTTCTATATATAGGAGTGCGCTTAGGCGTCCGTTGTTATACATAGTTTCCGTTCGAAGTCGACCAAAAAAAAGACGACGACGACTACGACGATGACGACGACGACGACCAGTCCCTTTATCAGAACTTAATAATGTCTGTTCGCATATCACACATTATACAACACATGCGCACTCGTTGAGACTTTTTGTAAAGGGAAAGTCCGTTTACACGTGTACTTTCTCTCCTCCGTTTAATATATTAAATAATAATTACAATTATTATGTCTTGTACTTTAGAAGTGACAGATTAAGGTATTAAAAAAAAGTTTAGAAACATCTTTAAAGCGATCATTGAGTGATCTTTAATCTCTTATTATCAAGGATTATAAGAATAAGAACAAGTATTTAACAAAATAGCAAAAAAATAAAAAAAAACCACAACGATCTTTATAAGTGCATTGATATCACACGGGTTTCGTCGGTGGGACGATGCTCGAATCACGCGCTCCGCTACACTTTTGTCAGATAACATTTTACGAGCGTTTGCACAGTTTTCATTAATATATTATTATTATTGCTCAGTCTATGAATAGCGTGTAGAAGTGAAAGGCGCGAAGCTTCATCGAGGTGATGAAAGGATTAGAAGATTAAAAAAAACGAGATTAAAATAAAAGGTCTCGAGCATCTTCCCCACCGTCGTTGTACCATTGCTGCTCAGGATAGTAGAGGAGTATCTTAGATAAAATTTGGGGACACATTTTTGCGTCGAGAGGAGAACGTGGGAGGGATTACAATATGCGCGCGAGAAAAATTTCAACGGACAAACAAAAAAAAAGTAGTAGAAGAGGAAGAATGAGGAGACGGTGACACAAAGCAGTTAATTTGCCAAGGTGTTATATATGTAGTCGCGTTATTTCAGATGCTAAGTGCGTCGAGGAACAAAGATGCGAATATAAAAAAAAAAAGTAAAAGACGAAAGTAAGAGTTAGTAAGTCGAGTTTTAACGGTTGTAGACGAATGGCGGCTCCTTTTTACATTTCTGTTCTTGGTTCTTCTTGGTCTTTTTCTTCTTCTTTTTTTTTCTCGAGCGACTGGAGAGAAAGTTTAGCAAGGTTTGCACGAAAAGTTTATTATACTTAAATGAATCGACAAACGAATGAGCGAGAGAAGCCCTATATACAGCAGCAAAAAAGAATTAAACGAGTAAAGAAACAAAGGGAATAAAAGGATAAATGATTCACTACCCTTATAGCGTAGATCCTTTAATGAGAGATAAGAAAATAATAAAAAAAGTATGATAAAAAAACACAAAACATATACGCGATATAAGGTCACGGTAAGGTTCAACTCCAAGACGTATTGAAAGCAAACTTACGAACAAATTGCGGGAAAAAATCACAAAAATGGAGAAAATTATTGAAGAAAATGAAAAAAAAAATAAAAAAAAGCAAAAAAAAAATAACGATGCGTATTTAAAAGTGAGAAAAAACGACGATGAAAAATAAAACTTGTACATTATTGTATTTACACTGAGGCTTGTACATGTATTGTAGAGAAAAAAATATTCTAGAATCGATATAGCGAGAGAAAGAGAGAGAGAGAGAAAGAGAGAGAGAGAGAGCGAGAGAGTAAGATATATGATGTGGGAGAGAGAGAGAGAAAGAGAGATAGAGCGACAGATGATGTGTGTGATTCTGCGCGCGGATGAATTCGCGAGGTGGAACTCTTCTGATGTGTGCAAAAAAAGGAAAAGTGGGCCGATCGTTTTACGCGAAAGAGAGCGCGGGGTCTAATCTGGAGGACGGAGACTCGAGGATATCTCACTGAAGGGAGGGATGGAGGGGGTTATGTAGTATAGGCGTCGTGCCGGATATTTATGTGGCAAGCACGAAACGAGATGTCGCGAAAGTTGAGGGTGTAGTAGGGGGACGCGAGCGAAGCCTGAAGGGGATAACAAACTGTATCGCGCGATTTTCTTTTTTTCGTTTCTCTTTTCTCCTTTCTTTTTCTACTAAACTATTTTTATATAAGTACTACTACTTCCGTGAAATAAGGGGTGAACCGTCCTACGTTTTTTTCTTTTATAATAATAGGAGAGAAACAAAACAAAAACGAAAACGAAAAGAAAGAAACAGACCGTTGTACTTTAATTTTGCACCTCTATCTTATATAGCGCATACTTATACGCCTTACATTTGCTTACGATATCTAGCTATATATCCCCCGTTATTTTTTTACATTATACATTCGTCTTACATAGCTTATTTATTGTATAGTAGACGTGTGTGACTGGCTTATTGAATTCCTTTCGTCGGGCGGAGTCGTTGAATCTCAGTATTATATTATACGTCGCTGGTGAACAAAAAAGCGTGCTCGATCGGAACCGAAAGAGAGGGACAAAGAGAGAGAGGGAGAAGAGAGAGACTATCGCATAAAATTTTCAACGAATCGCACACACGCGACCTGTAAATTTTACGACGCTTCATCCCTTCTCTCTCGCTCTCTCGCGACCTGAGCTTTCGCGCTTTTTCGTTCGCTCTTGACCCGCCGCGCTTTTTAAAAGAATGATGAAGAGTCGCGCTGAAAGAGGTTAGAGAGAAAGAGATAAAGAGAGAGATAAAGGCACTGGGATGGAATCCTGCAATAATAATTCGGTCTCGCGGTCGCGATTATACACGCACGAGTCCTTTTTATCAGGCCTACATACATAAAGCAAATAGCGATTTCTTTCCCCGTGGCGAGGTTATATACGTGCAGTTTTCGGAAGCGAAACGCGATGGGTTTATATTATATGGATGTGTAGGCGAACGGCTGATTCGTTGAATGAACTAAACCGTGTAGTAGAAACTCTTGTCCTTTACGACGATAAGACAAAAGTAGCGTATATACGAAAAAAAGTAAAGAAAGAAAAAAAAAGAAAATAAAATAAAAATGAAGATGAAGGTGAACGGGAACGTATAAATGTGAATTGCATTATGACTGTGGACTGGCCTCGTCGTTTTCAATCCTTGTAAAGGTTTATTTCGCGCGCGTCAAATTCCGCGCTTCTTCTCTCACGCTGACGATCGTTCGACGAGCAACCGAGACGTTGTGTAGTACCTACGTATTATAGCGTCTATATCGAAGTTACGGACGCGCCGAGTGTTTTGCATTTTGTTTTCATTCCAATCGAACACTCTGTGAGCATCTGTTTCCTCGAGGATACGAGGGACACGCGTTTCCGCTGGAGATTGCAAAAGAAAGATGCTTGAACGAGATAGCTATATATCTACATATAAAATTATCAATTTTTAGTTGTGGGATCGATATATACGTGCATGTGTCTCCCCTCGATGAATCTACTTTAATTATTATGTATATGGATGACGTCGAAGGGTCGGCAGTGTGCGAAGCGCGGTGCTAGAGGCTTAATATCGCACACATAAAACTAAAAAGTAATGAGAAGCAATGGATGTCCATAAAAAAGAAAGAAAGAAAGCGTGAGAGGTCAAAAGTCGTATAAGTATAGGTGTGTGTAAAAGTTTGTCGATGACGCGAAGCCGTTGCCGCCAAACGCAACGCAGAGCGTATATATAAATGGAAAGAGGCGAGATAAAAGAGAAAGAGAGAGAGAGGATGGAAAAAGCTAAAATTATACCGCATAGACGTAAACGAAGTTTATGATAAACGAGGCGAAAAAACAAAACCAATTACTAAAAAAAGCGTATAAGTTTCGACGAGAGAAAGAGAGAGAGAGAGAAAAAGTAAAAAAGTAAACAAACAAATGTATTATTATATATATTGGGTCTCTGTGTCGACGATTGCGAATATTTGCTAAAGCGATTTCTCGAATCTGCCGTTCCTCGATGCGACGGTAAGGCGCGTGTGCGCGCGCAGCGTGTCCTTCTATACTTTCTCAAAGAAAGGATTACAATTCAAATGCAAGTTTTATTACCAGAAAAAAAAAAATACAACAAAAAATCGATTTGTAAACGGGGATATATAAATATATATATATATATATATATATATATTCGCAGAATACGTAGACATATAAGTGGCGATTTTTTGAATTTATAAAATCAATTTCTTAAAAAGATGGTATAACGTTTGTATCGATCGTAGTTGTATATTTCGCTAAGTATTGATATAATCTTCGTCATTTCTTCCATTTATTGCTTGTTGAGAACAATGAAAAAAAAAGACACACACAAATTCGTATTTATTATTAATCGTTAAAATGATACGTAATTATTGTTGCTAGAAGTGATGAGTAATTAACGAAATACAAAAAAAAAAGAAGAAACAAACGTATATTTTAGCCTTTAAATGTCTATTCTAGTTAAAACAAAAACAGATGCTGTAAGCGATGCAATTCTTTCGATCTGCAGATTCGAGGACTGTGCGACAGACGCAAACAACACGTATAAAAAGCTTGAACAAAATAAAAATCATGCATTAAAGTTTATCGCGAATATACACACTTACAGAAAGGAATAGGATTAACGAATCGTATAAACGCATGGGGAATATGAAATGGATATATATATGAAAAAGAGAGAGAGAGAGAGAGAAAGAGTTGGACCTCGAAGGTCTTTGAAAAAAATTAGCTAACATTTTAAACGAAAGGACGCTTTGAACGATCGGGAAAGGATCGTGTGCGGATGACGATGAAAAACAAAATAAAAAAAAAACTCGTCCTCTTCTCTCTTCTCAATTTTTAGACGAAGAAACGGGAGAGGACGCAGGTGGGGGCCATTATTTAGGTGAAACACAAACAAAAAAGAAAAAACATAAGCGAAACGAAAAAAAAAACGTAAAATAAAGCTAAACACAAAGTAAAAAATGATTAGATAAGGAGAGAATGCGAAACGTCGCGGAGCGCGAGCGAAACAGTGTTATAAGAGAGAAAACAAAATTGAATAAACGCAACGAGAGCGGAAGAGAGCGAGCTAAAATAGAGAAACAAAAAAGAAAATACATTGTACGAATTCTGAGAGGCAATTTGGCTTTCCCTAGATTTCGTCAGCGTCACTATACATAATATACAGAATATACATAATATATATATACGTATGTTAATAAACAGAAATGAAGAGAAAAAAAAGGAAAGAAAGACGGGCAGACGATCTCGCAGATTCTATATATTGTAAATGCATATGTATTTACTTCTCGATAATAGAGAATTAAGGATTGTATATTAAAGTACCCTATACTGAAGTCTCAAAACATTTTGTCTTCATTTTTTTTTTCTTTCTTTTTCGTTGTTTATCCTGTACATTATAAGAGACATGTATTTATCTTTCCTATGTGCTGCAAATAAAGTTTGTTTCTTGTTAATTACACAGGCTTATACCATACAATCAATCACGAGCGCGTCGTGTTTCAAAATCAGCGCTGTATCCATCACAATTACGTCCTGGGCAAAGGAAATTTGTCGAGCTCGCTGATTTCGAAACTCGTCCCGAACAAAACCAAACATATCCAAACTTCACAAGAATATTACCCTCATCATCCACTTTTTATTCAATAAATATACAATTATACAAAAGTAATCAGCAGCGCGGGTACGACAAGCTCCACAAATGTCACTGGCGGTCTTCGAAAGCGACCTTCCCGTGGACGGGACAGCAGCTTCGGACTCTCTTGGCACCGACGACAGGACAGGGATGAACCGGACAGGGTCGATGATGCACCGGACAGAAGTTGCCGTGTTGACGTTGTCCCGTACCTGCCGATCTGTGCCGCACGAAAAAACATTCATTGTCTTCGAGAGGGGCTCTTTTGGTGCGAGGGCAAATTAAAAATTATCTTTTCAGGAGGCACGTACGCGCGTGTGGGAGATTGTACGAACTGGGTCAGCGGTTGGATCGTACGCCGGGGAGTTTGGGGCAGCGTTGGTAGGTAGGGGCACGACGACGATGACGACGAGGAGGAGGTTTCATTTCTCTCACCACAGCTGTGCTGGACCATTGCTCTGGCGGCGATTCGCCAGTTGCGAGGAGGAGGAGCAGCGGAAGCGCGCGCGGCTGCTAGGTACCGCTCCCGACGCCTTTCCAGCGTGTCCTGCGTGTTTATCTGTGACTACATTTGGGGAGTTTGTATATATATATATCGCTGCTAATTAATTACGGTCTGCTAATCGTTCGCATTATTATGTTTGACGGATCGATTTTTTCCTACTATCTCGTCGATGTATATGTACCATGTATCAAGATTCTATGAATTGGATGAATAAATAGCATCTTTTATTCTGTTACAACTATATTGATTTTTATTCCAACGATTGTGATAATACGCTTATGTGTCTAACCTTTGATTTTATACCTTATTTATCTTTACCTTACATCCCCATATTTCATGTAACACTTGATCGAGTAAGATAAAAAGATCTTTAATTGTGTATTTCTTAGTCTTTTTACCATTCTTATAATTTAATGAGCTGATTTTAATTGTTTACTTTTGTAATGATTTGTATAAAATGCATTTTCAAAAATCAATTTCAAATTCAATTTTATTTAAAATGTTTATTTTTTATATAAATATATTAGAAGCTAGTAAGAGATATCAAAGTAGGATGCATCATTGAGCAAAAGGAACTCGGCTACGGGAATAATTTATTTCCATTTATCCACATTGAACGATCAAAGGTAAGTAATGAATAATATATAAGCGAAATGGTATAAGGATTTCGAGTTTACTATGAGATTTAGCGGAAATTGGGCTTGCGAAGCGAGCATCAGTCTCATGGAACAAGAATCTTAATGAGACTCTAGGGACTGTTTTCTTGTACTGAATAATGAACCTCGCGGCCTTAGAGCGCAGACTTAATAGACCGTGATTCCTAAAGTAATTACTATTCAAACAGAAAAGAAAAAAGGAAATGAAAAAGAAAGCAAACACTCAATTATTTTTTTTTTTGACAATAACACGCTTGTCAAATGCTAGAAGCGTTCGTGCTAAGAGAAATTACAACTTCGATCACTAGTTAATTCTGTGTGTCTTGTATGATTTTGGCCTTCAATTTTTATTGATTCAATTTTTCTTGCCATTTACAGTTTTAGTGTGTTTGTAACTGAGTGATTAAGCATTCTCTACGTTTTACTACTGCAGTCACGTACAAAAAAAGGAGTGTTCAGTAAAATGAATAATGGATTCCGAGTTTTTTTAGTCTCATAATAGACAATGATATTTAATGACAATACTTTCATTTTGTTTCTGTTTTAATATTTGAAATATTAGCGAAACTCGTATATTACAAAATAAAGTCCTTTTATTTTTCCATAATCTCGGTAATTTGTAACAAGTTCATATCATGAGGTGCTTTGATAAAAAGTCACGAAAGAGCTCGATTATTATGCTTGCAAGTGTGTTCGATAAAAGTCTACTTTATACGGATTCACCCTATCTAACGACATGTAAATCAACCGATAAGGCAATGTCGCAATAATTTAAAATCAATCTCTAACCAGCTCGATAATCTAACAAAAACGCTTACATACCGTTATCTCACCAGATCTAATCGCCCATATATACCTGAAAACCGCCGCGAAATCTTCCGTAGACATCGGAGACATTTAAATTCCTCCTCGGCTCCACCATCTCGTCATCCACCCCCTCGGATTCCGATCTCGACTGGCTGCTACACTTTTCCTCCTCCGCACAGACATCTCGTCTCGTCTCGACGCCAGTCGAATTCCTAGCCGACGTAGCTGCATCGCAGTACGCGCCGCGACAGTCCTTACGCTTGGAAAACTTGAGCATTAGTCAGCAGTTCTCCGAGGGATCGGTGATTTATGAGAATGGGGGTGTATGCGATATCGATACGGATATATGTAGGGGAGGATTGCTTATATATCGCGAGTTGTATTATAGCTGCAAGCGAGTTCGTTCTTATTGATAGTAAGAAGGATGGGCGTAGTAGGGGGTCTTTGGTGGATGTAATCGTTTGCAGCTCGAGATAATGGCTGCTGTATGTGCGCTTTAATATTCATGAAGAGGACTTTGGTATAGTGGATACGCGCAGGAAATACAGTTTGGCGAATTTGGAATTTTGTAAGATTAATGTTGTGTAAAAATAAGCTGAAAATAATTTGAGAATTTTCAATTCGTATGCGAATTATTGCGTCGAACTGCAATCCATCACAATATTAAATATAAAATTAAGTAATAAAGAAAAACATATGACTGTAGCAAGATGCGCGGGACCGTGAGAAAATTTGATCGGATGATACTTTGTCAACTTTCCCCTACATATCTGCTTTAGTATATCTTATCGGCTTACTTCTTGTTATTGCATCTCCAAACTATCTATACCCAAACCCAAGCTATATAATTCCTCACAAACGCTAAAAATATCCACGTCACGCACAAACTTGATTAATCAAAATCATTCTCACTTCTCTTTTAGCCAAACTCTATCCTCTTCGTTTAATGCATTAATTTCTGAAATCCAATGCTCAGTTTCAATGCAATTGAATACCTCGCAATTAATTTGCCTCCTCGAGTCTCCTTCCCATATATAGAAACTTTTTTTATCAACGGAAAAGCGCTCGAAAGAGTAGCAGAAGCTTCACAGTAAAAGGGAAAGAAAGGGAGCGACAATGCAATAAGACAGAAGTAGGTCGATATCCTACTTCTGTCCAGAGAAGCCCCCCCCGGATAGAATTGCGCCGCACTAACTCGTAGTCTCCGCTGGTCATCCCGGTGTCCCTTGTCGAGGTACGGGCGGACGCATCGCTCTCCCTTGGCATTGGCACGCACCGAGTCCAGTATCTCTGTCTGCAGCAGATGCGACAGAATCGACAGCGTGAACTGTAACGTGAAAGCTTATAGCCAGGGCTCTTATCGGCAAAGACGTGGGGCTACTCGTGTTCCTGGATACTCTTTTGCTTCTGACGCCAGTTCGACGGTCTATATATATATATAGCTATATACGTTTGAATTGTCGAGAAAAAAGGAGGCGAGGAATTTTATGAGGATTCCTTTAAATGCGTTGGCGAGTGCGCAAGTTTTTTCGCGTGTCACGTCGAGTCACGTGAAGGAATGTATATTTTTATATACTTATATTGAGTTTGCTGGATTCAGAACGTTCTCGGACTAAATATTTATGCTTCTTTCGGTATAT
This sequence comes from Megastigmus stigmatizans, assembly GCA_900490015.1. NCBI lineage: Eukaryota > Metazoa > Arthropoda > Insecta > Hymenoptera > Megastigmidae > Megastigmus > Megastigmus stigmatizans. The sequence goes on along the minus strand of UELV01134140.1, from coordinate 5,211 downwards.
TCATTTCTTCCTTTTTAATGAGATTACTGCGTACACTAAAGATTCTAATATGACTTTTTTTTTTTATGTTTTTATATAAAAGTAAATAAATTATAATATAGGCGATAAAGTTTTTCTCCTGAATTTTTTGAAAAGCAATTTCTAACGAGATTGATTGAAATAACGCAAAGTCTTTATTATAAACAAAATCAAAAATATCAAAAGAAAAGAAAGTAATTATTTTAGAGTCGTTATAAATACTCGCCAACTATATAAATCAGTATGCGATCGATAGTAGGCTATACTAAGCTCAAAATCAAATTCAACCCGTAATGTATACTTTCATAAATCGATGGAAGATCCGCGCGTTGCGGCGGTCCAGAGCAGCAAAGTTTGAATCTCGAGTTCTACGCGATCGCGCCTCTCTCCCCGGACGCGTACCCACGAGCAGCTCCCACAAATTTAAACACAAACGTATATATAGAAGGTCCTTATATGCACACCTGATAAGCCGAGAGCAGAACGAGACAAGCGAGCACGTCCCAGCCGGCGTCGTTCGTTCGTTGGATCAACTTCGACTGGCAGCCATAGAGCGAGATGGTCCAACCGCTTGTGTCCGGCAGCGACGGTCTATAATTATTGCTAGCCTCGCCAGGGGCGACGTCGATGTGCCGATGTACGCACGGCCGTAGAATTTCCGTCGAGCAGCACGAATGCGGCACGTCCAGCGTGACCAGATTCGGCTTTTCCGCGACCCGGCGAACCCTTGATCGCTCCATCGATCTATATTATATAGATACCCGATCACGAGAAATCAATGCTCCTGATCATTGCAAAATTAGGGGCGAGTGGGGCTAATTCCTATATGGCGCATGCTTCGTAAACGCCAGTTATTTTGTAAGTTACTTTTTTAGCTGGTGTCGGTAAGGTAGATTCAACCTATATCTGAACTTTATGAAATTATTCCAAGAGTTGAGTTTGTAACGGTTAGGTAATCAGTTATTTTTCGAAGCTCGTTGTGAAACTTTGGAGCTATGCGAAAATTCATCTGAGAGTTGTGTGTTTATAAAATGTTTTCTCAGATATAATATAATATCTTTTTACTTAATACATTTCAAAACAATAATTATGGCACCTGGTAGATCTCAGTACCTTAGTAGTTTGGGGCTATTTCGTACTGTTGTCGGGGCTAATTCGAACATAAGTATAATTGGTATGATGTTTTAGAAGATTTTATTTATTGATAATGAAAAAATTATACTTTTTTCGTTGCATAAGTATTATAGTTTATAAATGGTTCGAAATTACAAAAGTCGTGCGACAAGAGATGTAGGTACTTACGATAGACATGAATTTGTTGTTTATTTATACTAATATTATATATGTGTATTATATACTAATTATTAGGTCATAATTATAATCAATTATTGTGAATAGTGAGTAATTAATAGATTCGTCAAATGAAAAATTTGATTTTATTTCTTTCATTTAAAATACACGTACGAAAGTCCCAGTACTTGTACAAATTTACCCCTAAGTTGGGTCTATTTCGTAAAAGACGATTTTTTTTTCTATTCAGTACAATTCAATGATTGACAAATAATAAAGGGTCCATAACAATTTTTTTAGTCAGTTATAACACAAAAATTTAAGTGTTAGTATCTCGATAGAGTTAATTATTTTAGTACCGAAAAAGGTAACTGATCTGAACAAAAAACTATGAATTAGCCCCACTCTGCCCTACGTTTGATTCGTCATGAAAAATATTACACAAGCCATCTATTTTCAATAAATTTCCCGCAAAACAACCAAAGCTCCATTCAATTAAAGTGCATGTACCAATTCCAGAAGCTAGATAATTCCTCGGACCGAAAGCCAACGATATAGGTAGCAAGAGAAAAAAGTGTATCGACAAGCCAACTCACTCGTGACGATAGTAATCGACGTTGGCGGTATCCTCGACTTTCGCCTCGTCTTCGTCGTCGTGAGCGTCGGCTTTGTGTATCCAAGGTACGTAAAACCAGTCGGCGTAAGACTCGCTGCCGCAGCAGCGTAACTCAGTCTGCAATCTGTCGAGACGATGTCTGAGAGATTCGCTGTCCGGGTAGAGTTGCATCGCTCTGTGTAGGCCCTGCTTGACGCGACGTCGCGTTGTCCGGGTATGGAGATAGGCGCTGCCCACGCAGGAGCCGAGCACCAGGCAACCCGATAGACAAGACAGGAGTGCGTGTAGGAACAGCCATCGGTCCACGTGTTTGCCTGTATGTGCGTGGTTATGAGTGTGTACGCATTGTGTAGGTGTTGGTTGAATTGTTTTTCACAAAAATTGTAGAAAAGCTAAATGAGCACCTACGTACAATGGATGGTTTTTAGTAAGGAAATGAACTTTGATGGTATTTTTACAGCCTCTTATCGTATGATGGTAATTTTTGCAAAATCTTACAATTAACCTATTTCAGGTTATAACGCAAACCTACATGTATAACCCGCACAGAAACACAATATAAATTTGATTATTGACAAAGAAATTAAATAAACGACAAGTTATCACCCGAATCCATCCACCTAGTTCTCGTAAAACGCAAAAGTATAAGAAAAAAAAAACCGTGCCATTGTCGGGGCACCTCCTCGGTCCTCCTTCTCTGCTCTGCAAGTCCTTGGCGAGGCTCGACCTTAACCCAACAGCGAGTACGTGCACGGGCGCGACAAATATCACGGCAAGGAGAAGTGTACCGGACCAGAGATAACCTTCGATGGGTAGAGCGAGATGCACGTGATCTCCCACTTGAATCTTCAATATATATGCCCAGTGGAGAAGGGCACAGCATGCGACTATTCCCAATAGGCTCAGGAAGAAGAGGCACCGAGCCAGAAATCTGAGGCAGCACCATGTGTAATGTCTGCGAGGAAAGCCCATGCGTCGATTACGTCACGTCTCGTGGTATCGTGCAGGAACATTCTTGGTTGGGATGGAGCTTGGAATACTTTGACGGCTGACCGGCCTGACGTTGTATTGTGCGTGTAACCTATTATGCGTATACTGAATTCTCCTGATTTGCGGAGAGAGGGAGTGTTGGTTATGGGCTGCTTTGAGGATATATGGAAGCTTTTCTTTATTGCTCGAAGAAACATAATAGCTTTGGATTAAATTAGTAGATAGATATTGTGAAACTGATTTAAGTATTATTGTTAGAATATTTATTAAAAATTTGAATTGTATATCTTTCGCTATAGAATCTTAAATTGGACATTATACTGCATTTATTTAATTTCCCCTGTAAAATCTACCATTCGTTTCAATTTACTTTTTCATTTTATAAATGCAGCCGGTAAAAGGTTGGCATTCTCAGCAAAGACTTTAATTAAAGCTTGTAAAAAGATACATATAGAAAAAGTAATAATATCCTGATAACATCTCGCACGTACAAATGCGCCTGCGAATGAAATCCCGAATTAAATATGATTACCGAGCTTGAAAATAATCGTTTTCTCTAGTTCTCAAGAAGAGTCGGTGTACAGTTAAAGTGAACTAATCTTGTGAACTTTGAAACGATTAAGATTCCGTCCATGCGAAATTTGCACATTAGACGTTTAATTTAAAGATAATTAAGGTGGTATTTCTAAAAAATTCATTTAAACGATACGCAACTCATACAACATTAAATGTAACGAAAATCATAATAGAATTTTAAGAGATAAAATTAGAAATTTCAATTCTACTTAAAATTCAACTCGAGCATGCTTTAAAGTACTGTAATCAAGATTTAACTCTGACATTATTATATGAAATTTAATTGTGTGAAAAAGTTCTTGTGCATGATATAAAAAAAAAAACTTTGCTTAATTAATTTTTCATTAATATCAGAATAATGCCTCGGGGATGAATAAACTCAAGGGGGAAGAGTAATTTCATCAAATGCTAAATATTGATACATCGCTGGACTCCATTTTTTATATCGGTTTCTATATAATTTATTAAATACGTACAAACTGTATATACAGATAAATTCTAATGAATTATAAACTAATAACTCATTTAAAAGAAAAGAAGAATTTTTAGCCCATACTTTTTCATTTAATATAAGTATAACTATATCTGCGTTTGACAATCGAGTATTTTAGTTATTCGGTGTCACTTGTATAGTCACATACTTACTATTGATATCTCCTGAACCGTCTTCATTCCCATGCAAATCACTATCTTCGGCATCGGATTCAACTTCATGCAAATATATTATCAGTAAGAAAGTAATTATTATATCATTAACATTTTTTTTTAAATGAGAGTGAATAAATTATTCCACTGTGAACTAGTCTGTTTGATTTGGAAGTTATTTATTAGCGACCAAGTGTAACGACGTTTTAATGATGTATATAATGTATATACCTTCCTCTTCAGGCTTTTCAATTATTTTGCATAATGATTCAGATTGACACGCGTAATCGTACTTTGAGGTAATCCTTGACTACGTAAAAATAGATTACTCGCCATTAGGGAGGAAAAAATTTGGACAGTCCAGAAGTCGAGTAAAATTGACTGGAAAACTGCACGAGGTCACGGTGTGCCTGAAGCATGCAAAAGTGGTCCGAAAATGGATCCATAATCAGCTAACGCAGAAAGTTTCTATATTGTTTGTAGATGGAAAAAATAGCAAATTGAAAATCGTAAGTGATTGGTTTCGCAAGGTATGGACGTTTTTGTATTTATGCTATGCGCATTCGTGAAGTGGAAAGTGGAGCATTTAGGTACACGCGTACAATCCATTTTTTAACTCCAAGTTGACCAAATTGAGCATACATTTATTGTTTATTGTTAATAACACTATTTTTTTGAAAATTTATTGATGTGTTCATTAATTATTAAGTTGACTTAAGGGGATGTGCGACCCTCGGAAAGATTCCTACCTTACCGGTAGTGTCCGTAATTTCGTATTGAACAAAATATATATATCGAAATTTTCGAGGAAAAAATCTCCGAGAATCCTGCATGGAATTTTATGAAACTGCAATGACATAATGCTTACATCATTTCTGAGATCGTAACAGAGCGTGTTTTTCGAAATTCAACGAAAAAAAGAAAAGTTTTCTACTCTTACCTACGTGTATGGGAGACGCCATCTTGATTTGCATTACCATGTATATCTATATATATGCGTGGATGATGCAGGTAGATAACTTTAATTTTTTTGTTTGAATTTCGAAAAAAACGCTCTGTTACGACCTCAGAAATGA